>CAUYPK010087639.1:0-28362 GCA_963574355.1 Loris lydekkerianus | reverse complement strand
TCTGGTACAAATATCTTTGTTATAATGTGATTTTTGGTCTTCTGGGTATATACCTAGTAGAGGAATTATAGGATTGAATGGCAGATCTATTTTTAGATCTCTAAGTGTTCTCCAAACATCTTTCCAAAAGGAATGTATTCTCACCATCAGTGTAGAAGTGTTCTCTTTTCTCCACATCCACACCAATATCTCTGGTCTTGGGATTTTGTGATATGGGCTAATCTTACTGCAGTTAGATGGTATCTCAAGGTAGTTTTGATTTGCATTTTTCTGATGATTAAAGATGATGAACATTTTTTCATATGTCCGTAGGCCGTGTGCCTGTCTTCTTCAGAGAAGTTTCTCTTCAAGTCCCTTGCCCAGCCTGCGATGGGATCACCTTGTTCTTTTCTTGCTAATACATTTGAGTTCTCTGTGGATTCTGGTTATTAAACCTTTGTCAGAGACATAACCTGCAAATATCTTCTCCCATTCTGAGGGCTGTCTGCTTGCTCTACTTACTATGTTTTGGCTGTGCAGAAGCTTTTTACTTTGATCAGATCCCAGTAATGTATTTTTGGTGTTGCTTCAATTGCCTGGGGTGGGGGGGCTTCCTCATAAAATATTCGCCCAGGCCGATTTCTTCAAATGTTTTAGAAGTTCAGGTTCTTAAGCCCCACCCTGGACACTGATCAGAAACTCTGGGGCAGGGCCCAGCAAGCTGTCCTTAAGATATTTATACTCTACACTTAGTAAATTTAACATGTACCCTTGTAAAATGCACCTTAGTTGTCGTTCCCACCAATTCCCCTCCCTCCACCATCCTCCCCCCTCCCCTCCCCTCCCTTTCCTCCTTTTTAGTTTGATCAGATACCCTCCAGTGGGAGAGTAACTGGTGGGAACACAAATTGAAGCAACAAGGGGAAATCAAGACACAGTGAGGGATGTGGGGTGATCCAGTGACAACTCTGAGATGTGACCCAGGTAAAGGTCCCAGGCAGAGGTGGAGGAGGGGCCCTGGGTGCTCCCTTCCTGCCAGCTCCTATGAGCTTGGGACCATGAAGCACATGTGGCCCCAGGAGGGAGGATTTGAGGTTCATCCCTGTGTGTCCAGGGGCCAGAGAACTGTCACTTCTGCTACAGGCAGGCTTGCTTAGGTAGGCTGGGGAGCTGTTCTCCCTGGGCTGCTTCTGGGAACCTCCCGAGTCCCAGCCTGCTGCAGCCCAGAACCTGGCTTTACAGAAATTGCAGTCTTGACTCTGGATGAAGAGTGGCATCTTTGGGCTGCCTGAAAACTCCCAGAGGCCAGGGTCCAGATCTCCTCCTGCTGCATCTGCTGCGGGGCATGGGGGAACCCAGGCTGGGTAGAGACTTGGGGGGTGGTTGATTGCAGGATGGGTCTGCGGGCCCCAATCTGACTGTCCTCTCACCAGCTCCCTACTGTCTCTCTGCAGGTGTCCGGCCGAAGAGCCATGAGCCCTGAGCCTCTGCCTGAGTGAGGTGAGGAGCCACCATCTGTGTTGTGGATGGGGCAGGGTTGAAGGGGTGTGTTCAGGGCTTTCTCTCCCTCTGTCTGTCACCACTTTCTCCTCTTCATCTTCTGGAGGCCCCCTCCTTGCCACGATCCTAATGGAGGGGCACTGTTGAGTTCCTGGTGAAGAACGGGGTGAGAAGGTTTGGGGATCAGTTTTTGGCAGAAAGGAGGAAGGGGGCTCCCTGGTTGATGGGGTCAGGGTTATGTGTGGTGTGGGTCCTCAGGGTGATACCGCAGGGGCCCTGGGAGGCGGATACCTGGCCCAGGAACCAGGCAGGAGTGAGTCTGGGGACCCTATAGGCCCCTTATGAAGCTGGGAGCAGAGTTGTGGGCCACTTGGGTGGGTGGGCTGCCTGTGGGGGACAGGCCAGCGTACCATCTGAGGCGGGGGTGCTCTGGGCATTAGGCTTTGGCCTTGGGGGCCTGGCTGTGCTCTGTGATAAGTAAGCAAGTTCACCCCCCTGCCTGGCGAACATTGTTAGACCCCAGCAGGTCTCCAGGGTGGACATGCCATCCTCTGCCCAAACTCTCTCCTTCTGGCTTCTGACGTCTTCTCTGACTCCAGTTCTAAGGAGGTCTTGCCCCATGGATGATTCCAAGAGGGTTTCTGGTGTTAATTTGGTGTCTGGGGGCCCCAGCATGTTTGCTAAGTCAGCCCTGCCTCCATGCACAGGAGGATAAAGAAGAGTTGTGGCCCCCTCCTGCAAGCCTGGGTGGCAGCAGCAGGGTGGGAAGCAATGGGGGTTGCGGAGTGGGGCTGACCACTCTCTACCCTCCTCTGGCCTGGCCTGCTGTGGCCCAGTACAGGGTTCACTGAGACCATGACTAGAGCTCTGGCTTCGCTCTTGTGTGTGTAACAGGCCCCCACTGTCCTCATCTGTAAAAGGGGGCTCCTCACAGTGCATCCTCTGTCCAGGTGGATGCGGCCAAGTACAGAGAGCCTGGCACACAGATGTACTTGATAAGTGTTGAGACACCTATCAGTTTGCAGCAGAGGCTTGGAAGGAGTCTGAAGGACTTTGGGATTAGAGAAGTGCACCCCCCGGCATGTTGGACACCCCTGTGAGGGCCTATACAGGCTTCCTGTCATTCGAGAAAGGAGAAACCATGCTAGTGGACCCAGTCCAGGCAGACTGCCTGGCGGAGGGTTGTTAATGGTTATTAATTTGCCATGGTTGATCATCGCTTTTTAAGTCTGCACGAAAACCTTTTTCATACTTTCTTTAACTAGCTCATTAATCTTAGCAACCACAACCTATGAGAGGGAGCAATTTGTTCCCTTCTTAGAGGCGGGAAGCCAAGGCTGACAAGTGAGGACAGACCTTGGTGTCAAAGTAGAATTTGATCTAGTTCCCTACTCCAGGTTCCCCAGTCTACCCATCACTCCCCTTACACATTGCTTCCCAGTTATGGGCTTCCTGAGGGTAGGGATATGGTTGGAGAGCACGTTGGTGGCCATCATGTCTCCTGGACAGGTCCCCAGGAGCCATGGGGAAGGGGGTACAAGCTGGAGGCTGCACCAAATCTGTAGAGATGCCTGCGTGGACCAGGAGGCTGCAGCCAGCAGGTGTGAGAGGGAGCCTCTTGGCTGGTCTCTTGGGCTCTCTCTCTGGGGTATGTTCTTCCTTCCTGGACATGACCCACTACCTTCTTCTCTTCTGGGCACTGATATCCCCCTCTGCTCAGAGTCTGCCTCCTCTGAGAGCTACCCCTATAGCACTTGCCCCTAGCTGCCATCCCTTGGGTGGCTGAGTGGGCCCCAGACCCATGTCGTTCAATGAGAACAAATTCCAGTCACTTGTGCAGACCAGGACTAGGGGAAGTGTAGGGTGGCCGCTGTGCACTGGGAAGGCCTAGAATCCAACGGGGGGTTGGGGGTGGGGGGTGGGCAGGTGACTTGGTGAAGTCACAGATGCAGGATTCAGTGACAGGGATGCTGCTCAGGACTAGAGTTGGAAGGGGTGGGTTCTAGTCCATGAGGCCGACCTCAGCCACTAGGAAGGGATGCTAGTCAGACACCTGGACGGAGCATCTGAGCATGTTCCATTATTTATGACTCGTGGGATGGCCCCATGAAGTCTCTGGAATAGAAGAAACCTGTGTGCTGGATCAGAGCCTGAGCGTGTGTGCTGGGGGGCGTGGAGAGCCTGGGAAGGAGGCATTATGCAAATCTGGGAGTCACAGTTACAACTACCTCATCTGTCAGAGTGCAGGAGCTGCAGGTCACACCAGGGCACATAGGCTTTGACTGAAGTCAAGGCCAGGCAAGGCTTGTGGTCAGCCTTGGCTGGATGCTCTGCCTCATATGAAGCTACCCATGGGCACTAAAGAATGAACACCTGTCTGAGGGGACCACAACTGTGAGGACCACCCCAGATGAGATCTGGGTCCACCCAGCAAAGCCAAGGGGGCCTAGGGCAAGAGTCTGTTTGGAACCCACCACCACCCGGTCATCACTGCCAGAGTTTACCGGCCTCACTTTGTGTGTGGGCTTTAGATGCCGACCCAAGCCAGAGCTACCCTCATTTCTAAAACAGGGAAACAGAACAATGGGGGTGGGTGTTAGGCTAGTTCCTTAAATGACATTCTATCCTCGGGGACTAAATTTTTAGCTTTAACAAAGCCAGCATGTGTCTGCTTCAAACTTTGCAATAGCTTCGGTTTTCCCCTCAGTCAGCCCAGCACAGAGGGGAGACCCCATGGCCCTCTGCCACCAGTTCCCTAGTCTTGAGCATTTCTGAGCTACTGAGGGTACACTTGGGAGTCAAGTGTAGTGTGAAGAGCTCAAGTTCTGAGCCAGACTGTGTGGGTTCATATTGTTGTCACTTGGACCTGGGGCCCAGTGTGACCTGGGGCAAATTTCCTCCTTTCTCAGTGCTTCAGACTCATCTATGAAATGGGCACGGCAGTTGCCTCCTCCTGGGGCTGCTGGGAAGATTAAATGAGAGGATGCGTGAGAAGTCTCTACTGTGACCCTGCACGTGATGAGAGCCCCGCCAGTGGAGCTGTCGTCCTTTCTAGGGTTGGTGGCTTGTTGCTCCCTGGCATGTGGGTAGCAGAGCTGGTTCAGGCTGCAGTGGGTGATATTCGGGTCCTGGTCCCCAGTTCCTGTGGCTGAGGTGGGGGAGGCTCCAGCTTCTTTTCTGCTGCCTTCCTCTGGCTATGAATCACTGAGGCTGCCAGGGGCTGTGGGTGTGCAGTTGGAGAGGACTTGTCCCTACTCGGGTGACAGGCACTCTTGGTCACCAGGGTAGACATGGCACAGAGGTGTGAAATCTCTGAGCTGTGAGGGAATAAGGAAGCGTCTGTGGCAGGGCACAGGACTACAGCAGTGGAGTGCACTGGTTGGGCTGGGAGGCCTGGCCTGTTGGGGTGGGGCAGGCAGGGAAGAGGGGAGGGAGCAGGACCTGGCATACGTCACATGCTGGGCCCCTAGCACGGGCACTTCACACGTGGAGCATCATTTGTTCCTCACACAGGAGCGGGATGTCATTATTCCTGTTTCCATATGAGAAATGAAGGCCCAGGTAGGGAAGCTGGGTTGGCCCAATATGCAGAAGAGTCAGAGTGGGGACTGAAGCCCCCGGAGGCCCCCTGAGCAGGGGGACGTGCCTATGCATGTGCCTCTGCGTGCTGATGTTCTCCCCTGTCAGCAAGGAAGCTCTTGGGGAAACTAGGGCAGTGGGGCGGCTCTCTGACACCTCCTACGGCGTTGACACCTGGGGGCGGCTTCCACATGGGCCTGGCCTATTCTCTGCACATGCCTCCCGTGATTCTGCCCAGCTCCCCACCCCAGCCTGCCTGCAAGGGTGCAAGGGAGCAGTGGTGAGGGAGTTGCAAGGCCTCTGGGATCATAAAATAAAAGTGTCTAAATCATTGTATGCCGGGCCTGAGTAAGTAATCATTCTTTTGTTCCGATTCTGCAGCTGAGGAAATAGAGCCCAGAGGGGTGTAGTGACCTGCCAGCATCACACGACTAGGCAGTTGTGGGGCAGAATTCTGACCTGGGTGCTGGGGTCCAGCCTGGTTTTGCTCAGTGGGCAGTCCCAGGACCCGGCCCCAGCTGTCATTTTCTAGCCCTGCTGTGTGGCCAGGCTGGAGGGAGGTTTCGATCCATATCACGTCCATGGAGCCTCCCTTAAGTGGGAGCTGAGGCTCAGCAGGGTCCCAGGCTGTTCTGACGCTGCAGTCTGGCTTTTGTCCTCCCTGCCCTGCTACTCCGGAGTGTCTGAATGACATTCTTTGCCTGCCTGTCCCTCTATTGCTGTTTCTGGAGTCAATGAATCCTCCCCCTGCCCCCCTCCCCCCCCCCCCCCAGCCAGCCTGATGCTTGCTTGTGCAGATGAGAGAAGGGAAGAGCCTGGGCCAGTCTGGAACAGAGGGACAGAGAGGTCAACCCCTGCATGGGTGAGTGGTGGCAGGGACTGGATCTCTTAGGCTCAGGGTTGGGAAGACATGTGGTTTCCCCCTCTCTATCAGATGTCCCTTCTGTCACCTGAGCCCTGAGGTAGAATGTGTAGCTGTTAGGAACCTGGCCGGTGGATTAGACAGCATGGCATAGATTTCAGCTCCAGTACTTTCCAGCTGCATGTCCTTAGATATGTTACTTAGTTCTCTGTGCCTCACTTTCTCTGTTTGGTAAAGGGAAAATGATAGCAGAACCCACCTGGCAGAGTGGTTAGAGGATTACATGGGGCTTTCACTTACTGCAGTAGCTTGGCATGTAGTCAGCACTCAATGAATACTAGTCAAAGTCACCATTGTTATTAGCAGGGCTATAGAATGTTCTAGGATGAGAGCAGGGCCCTCCTAGCTCATGTGTGCAACTAGATGCCAGAGCCAAGAGGGACAGGGCTGGAGCTTGCTTCAGCTTCCCCCTACCAACCCCAACACACCCACCCCAGACCTTAGGCCCTGAGTTTCCATTATCTGGGGAGTAGTCCAGTGGGGATGGGAGATGAAGGAATGGGGGTAGATGCATTTTACATGTTAACTATTTATATATTTATACCTACTTTATTCCATAAAGTACTTATGAGAGCTTCTAAGCATAAGTATGGTACTAAAATAGACAAACCAAGCCAGGAAAAAGTAGGAGCAATAGGAAGAAAAGGATTGGAAAATATTAGAACGTGGGCACATAGGGTCTGATGTTGGACTGAATATTTGGCCCTGTGATTCCTGGTGGTCAGAGTGAAAAGGGAAACTACCAGTTATGAGATTTGTGCTGCCCGTAGGAGCAGAGCGGTATAGAGAGTCTCTGAGAAGAAGCTGGTTTCCTGGAGGAATGAGAGCTGCATCTGTCCAGCCATCCCTGCAACCCGGGGCAGCTCGGAGTCTGCACAGTGGAGGTCAGATACCTGACCTGGGTCAGGGGCTGGCCGGTTCCAGGCAGGAAGACCGTCCTCCTACACAGGATGATCCTGGGGCTCAGGGTAAGAGCCATGTGGCTGAAAGGGCGAGGTAGGCACTGGGCCATAGCACTCCGGCTTCTAGCCATCCCAGCTCTGGATTCTCTTGTCTTGCTGGGTCTGCATATCTGCAGGCCTGGTCCTAGAGGGCAGCACTGCCTGCTATGCTCCTCTCCTCTCCTCAAGAACCCTCAGTGGCTCCTCTTAGCCTGAGCATCCGCTGTGGCTCCCCAAGCCTGGTCTCTGGGCTCTTAGGCCTGAGCCTAGCTCAGCCCTTGAGGTTCCTCACAGCCCCTCCCTCAGGCTGGCTGTGCAAGTGCTCATTGATCTGGATGTGTCATTGTCACCTCCCCAGTGTCACATGAGCTGTCTGAAGGCAGGATGGGGTCTTCCCCACCTCCTTCCCAGTGCCAACTGGGTTCTTGGGGGGCAGTAGGTGATCCCTAAAACCTTGTTAAAAAGGAGGGTTCATGGACATGTAGCAGTCACAGGGGGTGGGTTTTCCACTTTGCAGAATGTCTTGCATATACTTGGTCAAGTCCAGACTGCAAAACAGCCCTACGAAATAGGACAGCAACAACATACTGATGGTAATAACAGCTCAGGCTTCAACAGTGCCTGCTGTGTGCCAGGCGCTGTTCTAAGCATTTTACAAATATTTATTTATTTAACCTTCGCCACAACCCACAAGCTGTTTTCACAAAAGGAACTGAAGCGTAGAGAAGTTAAGTAACTTGCCCAAAGTTACGCAGTCTTTAAGTGGTAGAGCAGGGATTTGAATCCAGGTAATCTGGATTCAATAGAAAGGGAAGGAGCCCTCCATTTATAATGCTTCCATTACATTTCAGGCATTTATCTCCTTGGGCCCTCTTGAGAGCTAGTGAGGGAATAGTGAGACACCCATTACAGGTGAGGAACCGGGCCTAGAGAGGGCTAGGCCTGCCTCAAATTGGCTGGGAGGGAATGGATGAGGTGGGGCTCTCATTATCACCATCTGATCCTGCAGCTGGAGCTGGAGCCACCCTCAGGTCTCACCCTGGATGCTGGGAGGAGGGGTTAGGAATGAGGCAGAAAGGGAAGCCCTCTGCTGGGTGTGCCCCCTCCCAACTCCCAGCCCTCTGGAGCTGAGATGAGACTTTGATCTCCAGCCTGGCTAGAAACTGGGTAGGCACCAGGGCCAGGACTCAGCAGGCCCTGTGCAGCCTACCTGGCCTGAGCTGCTGGGCATGTGGCAAGGCTGTGATGAATGGACACCTTGCAGGGTGAGCATTAATCACACTGCCAGGCTACGGAAGGGGCAGCTGCCTGAAATGCCAGCACCAGACCTGGCTGGACTAGGAGGCTGAGGGCAGCCAGGGGCCATCTCCGCCAGGCAGGCAGGCTGGCAAGGCAGGCCCTGCCTGAGGAAGAAGGGACCTCCTCTTTTTCTCTCCAGGGACTGCAAAGGCTTTTTTAAAAAAAATCTTGTTTTAAGATGGGAGGTAAAACTTGTCTCCTCCATAAGCCCTTATCGAGTTCCCACGTGTCAGCCCTGGCCATTTCCTTAAAGGAATGTGCCAGTGTCTTCTGGAGCAGACTAAATGGCTTTGAATCCGCAATACCGCCTACCAGCTGTGTGACTTTGTGGAAGTTACTTCACCTCTCTGAGTGCTGGTTTCCTCATTTATAGAATGGGGATGAAGCTCATTTTTCTATTTCTTTCTTTCTTTTATTGTGGTAAGAAACACTCAACTCACAATTTACCATCTTACACGTAGTCTTTTTAAAGTGTGCAGTACAGTAGTGTTAACTACATGGCCCTCATTGTACCACATCTCTGTAGAGCTTCCTTCTCTTGCATATCTGAAATTCTATACCTATAGAATGCAACTGCCTTTTTACTCCTTCCCCCAGGTCCTGACAACCTCCATTCTACTTTCTATTTCTATAAGTTTGACTACAATAGATACCTCACAGTAAGTGGAATCATGTAGATATGTCTTCTGCCACTGGCGTGTTTCACTTAGCATAATGCCCTCCAGGTTCATCAGAGTTGTAGCATGTGACAAGATTTGCTTCCTTTGTAAGGCTGAGTAATAGTCCATCAGTCGCGTACACTACGTTTTGTTTTTCTGCTCATCTGTTGATAGACATTTGGGTCGTTTCCATCTCTTGACTGTTGTGAATGGTGCTGCGATGAACCATGTGTGTGCAAATATCTCTTTGAGATACTGTTTGCAATTCTTTTGGATATATATACCCAGAAGTAGGATTGCTGGATCTTACGGTAAATCTATTTTTAATTTTTTGGGGAACTCCCATTCTGTTTTCCATAGTGGCTACACCATTTTGCATTCCCACCAGCAGTACACAAAATTCTAATTTCTCCACAGCCTTGTCAACACGTATTAGTCTGTGTATTTTTTTGTTAGTAGCCATCCTATGGGATGTGAGGTATCTCATGGTGATTTTACTTCGCATTTCCTTGATGATTAGTGATGCTGAGCATTGTTTCATGTGCTTCTTGGCCATTTATCTATCTTCTTTGGAGAAATGTCTATTTAAGTCCTTTGCTCATTTTTTGATTGGATTATTTTGTTGTTGTTGTTGATCTGTAGGGGTTCTTTATAGATTTTAGGTACGTGTATTAACCTTTTTCAGATATATAGCTTGCCAATATTTCCTGCCACTCCTTAGGTTGCCTTTTCACTCTGTTGATTATTTCCTTTGCTAAGCAGAAGTTTTAAAGTTTGATGTAGTCCCATTTGTCTATTTTTGCCTTTGTTGCCTCTGCTTTTGATGTCAGATCCAAGAAATCATTGCCAAATCCAATGTCATGAAGCTTCTTCCCTATTTTTTTTCTAGAAGTAGTATAGTTTCAGGTCTTATATTTAGGTTTTTCACTCATTCTGAGTTAATTTTGCATATGGTATAAGGTAAGAGTCCAATTTCCTTTTTTTCTTCACGTGAATAGAGGATGCAGCAACCACAAGCTCATTCTTTCTTGTATAGCGTCTGTACATCTGGATGCCTTAATAAGGACAGGACCCATGTCCCTTTCTCTTTCTCCTGGTGACGGCTTTTGCTTTGACCCAAGTCCTTCCTTCTCCCCTCTTTGGGTCCTGCCGAACCCAGGCCAGGTTGGGCAAGTCTGGACTTCCCACAAGGCCAGGGCTTCTAGCCCGCTGGGGTAGTGTGAACTACTGCAGGGATGCAGGTACTCCCCCCCCCCCCCACCATCTTCAGTGCTATGAGAACCTCGGGTAGGGTCAGGAGCTCTGTGATGGGGCAGAGACACAAGTGCCTGTCTGCTCGGGAGGACGTGTATGATGCCCAAAGCGTCAACACTGGTCACTGGTCTGTGGGAATAAGTTCTTCGTGGGGCTCCTTAACCACCCACCTCTCCTGCCCCATTCTTCTGTGACTGAAATAAAAGTGCACAGTCCCATATTTGTTAGTGAGAGGCAGTTTTGACTTTGGGTGCTCAGCTGATAGAAACTTTGAGGTGGAATCTACCACACAAAATTTTACAGCTGGAAAAACGAAGTTTTGCAGTTGGGCTCAAAAGCCCAATGGCCAGGGGACAGGTATAGGAGCGGGGGGGGGGGGGATAGTCGCTTCTACATGCACTCCCCGGCACCTGCTGGGCTGGAGTTGCTCAGACCAGCTCTGTCTGAAGTCCAGTGGCAGATGGTCAGGAATTTGTGAAGTTCCACACAGGAGTTTATGTTCCAAGCTCACATCTCCTAAGCCCACGTGGCTGAATTCCCCATCCTGGGCTTTTTGTCCCTCTCAGGTCCTGGCCAGGACATTTCTAAAGCTCACTGAGACCTGTCTCTAGACTGGGCACACCTCAAACATCCTGGGTACCCAGGAGGGAGCCCCCCACCAGGAGAGGGCAGGTACAGGGGTTAAATCCTTCCACTCTGATGTGTAACTACAGCTTATGTGGCCAGCGCTGGGAGGCCTAGGAGCAAGTCAGGCCTTCTTCTGTGGCTTCCCAGTGTGGGTAGTGACAGAGTCCACTAGGAAGCAGTTGCTCATACCTGCCACGGGCTGGGCATGGGTGATCTGGTGGTGGGTTTCTTCAAGTCCTGCCAGGCAAGGCCTCAGGGAGGGAATGGTCCAGGTGTTGGTGGTAAGGTGGCAGCCCTGGACTAGGAGGGAGCTCTAGCCAAGGGAGGTGGTAAATACTCACTGCTCTTAGGAGCTGAGGCTGTCTTCCTGGTGACAGAAGCGAGCATTAGGGACTCCATGTGCCTTGCCTCATCTGATCCTCATAACAGCCCACGAAGTAGGTGCTGACCGTACGTACCCCCACTGTACAGGTCCCCACTCTCAGCTGAAGAAGCAGCTCACAGAGGTGAGGCTGAAACTAAAAAGACACTCCACGACAGGCTTGTTGGTGACCTTGGCCAGTCCCAGGCCAGCTAACCCATCTGAACACTGGGACTCAGACACATTTGAGGGGGACAAGTTTGACATTAGTTCTATCTTCTGTTGAAGATGCTGAAGTGTCACAATGTCCACAGACTTGACAAAGCCCTGGTTTTATAGACCAGCAAACTGAGGTGGAGAGAATTATGGCCTCTAGGTCCTGGGGGGTCATCTCCTTGCCCATCTCACCACACCCAGCCTTCTTGAGCCAGGCTGTGTTGATTGCTCCATGCCCCTGAGAAGCCCCTGAGCCTGAGTCAGTGCAGGGAGTCACCAGCCATGTATCTGTGTGCACATGCGTGTGCTGGGGTGGGGGGTGCCTGGAGGAAGCTGGTGGAGCTGAGAAGACCCCAGGGCAATTAGACAAGAGGAAGGGCCCCCTTAAGCCCTCCCCACTCCTGTTCCGGGGGCAGGGAGTGGGAGAAACCCTGGGTGACTGGGTTTGTGCCCACTATATATAGCCCAGCTCAGACACGCATACCCGGCTATTTCTGTGTTCCTCCTCCTACTGAGGCAGGGGGAGGGGAGAGAAAGTAGTCCATCTAAAAATATAAACCAGGGAAAAATATCACAACGCCTGAGCTAAACCCGAGAGATCTGTCTCGTTCTCTCGCCTCCCGCCCCCGCGCCCCGACTTACCTCACAGCCGCCTCAGCTCCATTTGGAACCATTGGGCTGCTGGCCCCTCCCCTACCTGTGCCACATTCCCTGGTGCCCACCTGGTGGGGCTGGAGTCTTTCTGCCCCCATTTCCCAGGTGTAGAAACTGAGGCCTGGAGGGGACTTGCTCTGGTGTGGCCACAGGCTCACAGACCTGGCATTTTCTGCCACTGGCTCCTCAAGGAAGCCCAGGCAGAGGGCTTAGCTTCTCCCCACCCTGCAGAGCTTGGACTCAGGTAGCCCTGGGCTCAGGACTTAGTCTGCAGTGAAAGTCAGCTTCTGTTGCCATTAATATTATTATCATTGTCCTTCATCTTCATTCTGACCAAAAAAAATGACTTTTCCCCTGGGAGTTTCTTGAAGGCAGGATGGGTCTAGCCAGGTCTGTATCCCAGCGCCCAGTAGGAGGTCATCCTGCCCACCGTAGCAGTCCTTGGGTGACCACGGCTGTATTTAAGTTTGCTGAGGAAGGCAGGGCAATCTAGGGTTGATTAGGCCTCAGACTGGGCTTTTCCTCATACTTAATCCCTTCCATGACCGCCCATGATGGGGGTGGGGCAAGATGGAGTAGCAGGGGTGTGGGCTGTTGCTGACAGGATCTGGAGCTCAGAGAGGGAAAGTGATGGTCCCTGGGTCACACAGCTGGAACAGTGGACTTTGGACCTGAAACAGTCTGCCCTGCTCCTCTGGACTCTGAGGCATCTGGGTTATAAGGACCCCTCACCTGCCCACAGCCCCTTCTGTGGACAGTGAGGGTCTCCGGGGGCAGGCACAGCCCCAGAGCTCCCTTCCTGGTGCTCTGGGTGGTCTTTCTGCTGCTGCCCTCCCTCAGTCCTGCTGTGTGAGGGGCTGAAGGTATCTGAGCCTGGGAGAGCACACCGTGAATTGCTGAGCATGCGCTGGGTGACTGTGTGATGGCTTGGTGTGAAAATAGCAGCCTACATACATGAAAGTGGAGAAGCGAGTCTGCTCAACCCCATGCTCCATCCACGAGCACCTGCTCACGGCCACACATGTTTCCTCCATCCCCACTTACTCCCCACCACTGCTGGCTTATTTTGATGTTGTATAGTTTTATCTATAGATAGTTCAGTGTATATCCCTAAAAGATGAGGATCCTTTACAAAACATAACCATAATACCATTACCACACCTTAAAATCAGATGTTACCTGGCACCTGGTATTCATTACCTGATTCACTCTTCAAAACAGCCTTGAGGTATGAGTTAGCATGGCCATTCTATAGACAAGGACACTTGAGGCCCAAAGAGATTAGGTCACTGGCCCAAAGTCACACACATGACATTAGGTCACTAGCCCAAAGCGGCCAAGCAGATTCAAACTTGGGCCGCCTGGCCACAAAGCCAGTACTTGTTCCTCTTTGCTTTGCCAGGCGGGGCCCAGGTTTGCCTCCTGCCATCTCTGAAGGGCTGCCATGCTCTGTGTCCTGTCAGTGGTGGTGGGAAGGGCTAGAGGCATGTGTCTTGGGGAGAGCCTCGTTCCTGGGCATCCTGACCATCTCGGAGTCTAGCCTGGATGCTCGGCCTGGCTGTGTGCTCAGAGCACAGGCTACAAGGGTGTCCAGGCCAAGATGCGGCCAGGAGTGAGCTGTCTTCTCTGGCCGGCATGCTGAGCTTTACAGGGGCATTAAGCCATTTAAAAAGCGCTGACAGCACATTTTGCAGACTCCTATTTAGGAGGTACTAAAAAATAAGCACCTTTTCGGGGAGGAAACTACAGCATGTTGGGGTGAAATATGTCCATGTGTCACCTACGCAAGTGTTACCCTGCAGGTGCCGTAGGGGTAGAAGCAGCGAGCTCCCAGCCTCACCCTCCCCAGGTGGACTTGGAAGGTGGCAGGTACTTGGTAAGCAGGTGGATTTGTCAGTTCCAGCTTAGCAGGGGCAGGAAGAAGGAGGGCTGAAGCTTTGGTGGGTAAGTTAGAGGTTGGGGTGGGCTGGAGAGGGATTGGGGAGCAGAGGAAGTTACCTGCTCCAAGGCTTCCCATTCCCCAAATGGAGAAACTGAAGTGGGGATGGGAGAGGGTGATGAAAGTCGCAAGGTCATATATCCCCTGCTCAGGCCCCTGGCCCAAGGCTCCTGTATTTCTCCCTCTCCTCCTCATCTGGCCTCAAAACAGACGTTCTCAGGACCTACGCAGGCCTGGACTTACCATGAGCCAAGCTCTATGGTAGGCACTGGGCATATAACAGTGAACAAAGCAAAAATACAATCAGATGATCAAACAAAGCAAAAAAACACGTCTCTGGCTGTTTCTTGGAGCTTACAGTTGAATGGAAGGGACAACAGGTAAACAAAGATTGATGCTAACGCTGTGAGGTTACTGTGTACCTACCCCCAGGGCAGATGTGAAGTGTGTGAGAGAATTTAAGAAAGGTTGCAAGGTGGGGGAGGGACTGAAGGAGGTAACACCTTAGCTGAGGGCTGCAGGATGAATGAGTGAGCCAGGAGGGTAGGAGGCGATGGCTGGAGGAATGGGGACAGCAGACAGAGTGGCGCTGAGTGTATAGAGCATGTACAAAGGCCCTGGAGCTGAAGTGCAGGGGGATTCTGAAAGGCTGGTATGACTGGAGTAGAGTGAGTGTGGGGAGGTATCATGGGAGGTGTGATTGGAGGATCTAGGGGTGGGTTTCCGCCAGGGCTACCACAATGTTAACTGGGGTGGAGGGTTTATACTCTTGAACTTGTGTTTATGGACAGATTTGTGGCTGTCATGTGGGGAAATAGCTTGACTTTCTATCAAGAGTGGACTGGGGAGGTGAACAGGGTGAATGTGAGTGTCCAGGTTGGAGGGGTGGAGGCTTGGACCAGAGTGATGGTCCTGGGTGCCCACTGGCTCTCTGTTTTCTGTCCCCTCTGGGCCTGCTGACCCAGGAAAGTTCCTGCAGGTATCTGGGAGGGACTGTCCTTCAGCCATGGGTAGAGAGATGAGGGGATGATGTGGGTCTCGCTGAGATGGGTGCTCATCCAATCACAGGAGGGGATTGTGGTGCAGGGCCCCAGAGAGGGGGTGTCCCTCTCTTCAATGCAGCTGAAGAGGCAGCTGGGCTGTGACCCTTGGAGCACATGGAGGGTGTCACATCTGCCTTGTCTCCACTCTGAGATCTAACCCAGGGAGGAGTCAGTGCCCGAGAGGGGAAGGGAGCACAGGAAAAAAAAAAAAAAAGCTTGCTTTACTTAATTATGACTGATTGTGACAGCTTGCATCTTTAGTCTGAAAAGTATCTATGGGGTAAGGACTGCTTTTTTCAATCGGGATAATTATGTTAATTAAAATGCTTTCTTTATAGTAGTTCTGATTAATAAAAACAGTTCCACTGCTCTCTTTAAACACTCTAACCTTCTGTTGCACAGGGAAAGAGGCCCTTTCTCAGCAATTTATGTTTCTTCAAGCAGATTCCAAGAGGCGACCTGCTGCTGGGTGGCTTGGTGGCAGGCATGGTGCTTACATGCATGCAAGGATGGAAGCAGGCAGAGGGGGCGGGAGTGGACCTGGCAGGTGTCAGGACTGGACTTTAGGGCGGGGATGGGATGGGCTCTCTGTTGTTGAGTCTGCCTGCGAATAAAAACACCACTTATTTCTCTAATTGCTGTTTATTTCCTCTGGAAAGCGTGGAGATAATGAACAAGCTCCCAATTAAGAAAAATTACATGTGGGGGACTGAGGTGCCTGGGCCGGGCGAGGTTCTGGAGTGAAGGGGGTGGGTGGAGCTGGGGCAGGTGTTCCCCTCAGCCTCATAGGTAGGAGCAGGGTCCTTCCTAAAGTAGAGGGCTCTGGTACATGTGCTGTGGGAGACAGGAGTGGTGAGGAAGGGCTGGCTCCCACCTCCAGCTGTCAGGGAAGCTGAGCTGCAGGGAGGCAGACACAGGTCCTGGGCCTGAGCTGGCGCCGCTGCCCGTATAACTCTGAGCGCAGCCCTACTATCTCTCAGCCCAGTTCCTCTCTTTGCCTAGGCCAGAGATCCCAAATGGGGGCTTCAAGGCACACTATCTCATAGTAGTGTGACGGTGTGTATGTGTGATGATGTGTGCGTGTATGTGACTACGTGTATGAGAATGTGTGCGTATGTTTGTGAGTGTGTGTGAGTGTATTGTGTGCGAGAATGTGTGTTTATGTGAGTGTGTTTTGTGTATGTGTTTACATGTGTAAGTATGTGAACCAGTGAGATTGTGCATGTGTAAATGTGAATACATGAGAACATATACACGTCAGAGCGCGCGCGCGCACGCGTGTTTTTGTGTGTGTGTGTGTGTGTGTGTGTGTGTGTATGTAGCAAAAACCTCGGGCCACAGGTTGTTGAAAGACTAGGAGGTTTCCCATCAAAATCAGACTTTTGGAGTCTCTTGAGAAGTCAGAATCCCTGGCAAGCCCATGCTGGCAAGGAGTCGGGGCGGCTGAGTGCTGGCCGCCTCCATTTATCTTCCATTGCCTCCACCCTCCTCTTCAGTACTATCCGGGCCTGGGAGGTGGTTGAGTCTTTCCGGCCTTGTCAGTCTAGTCTGCCCCTGAGGGTTGAGGAGGGGCTGGCCCTGCCTGGGGAAGGGTGTTTAGGTCCCAAAGAAGTGGGGAGCCATCTCAGCTGATTACCATCCCTTCTGAAAGAACTGAGTGGAGATAGGCCCCCAGAAGCCAAGAGGAAAATTATCCCTGTGCTGGCAGGAGAGTCTGTGGGGCTCCCCACTGCTCTGTCCAGCCACCTCAGGGAGCTGCTCAGCCCTATCACTGCCCAGAGGGGTCAGCAGAGCTGGTGTGACTCTCTGGAGGAGGCAGTGAGGAGGGGTGTGGGAGACGCCTTTGCCTCTGCAGGGCCCACCCCTCTCCCTGAGGCCCCAACTCTCTCCCCAGGTGGGTGTCACTGTGCCCTCTGGAGAGCCCCTTATCTCCTGAGGACTTTGGCCCTTGTGCTGCTTGTTCTGTGCACACCTGTGCAGACAAAGCCTGGGGCCTGTCCCTTCCCCTGGCTCCCCACTGCCTTGCCCAGCCTGGCCTCTATACTGCTGGAAATGAGGGAACAAGGCCTGGAGGTTTTCTCCATCCTACCACCTGGTAAGAAGAGGCTGTTCCAGGCAGGGAGACCCCTTAGCCTATAGCACACATGGGCCAAGAGGAGCAGGGGCTCATGCAAGGTCTCACAGTTGGGAACCAGGGTCTAGGGAGTTCAAGGAGCCCAGACCTCCTGGCCCAGGCCCAGGCCCAGGGGATTATGATGGAGGCTAAGGCCAAGGGGTTAAGGCAGAGGGATCCCCACTGCCTGAGAAAGTGATGCCAGTGGGTCCCCACACTCCTGGCCCATCTCTCATGGGAAGACTGCACACTGGCTCCTGGCTTGCATCTCTGGGGCCTAGAGTTGGGGCCCTGAGGCTTGCCTGTGTATGTGTAAACATTCACACATGTACATGTGCAAACATATGTTGTCATGTGCACACATACACATGTGGATACTGTATGTGTGGGTGGGTGTGCCAGGCCATGTGTGCAAGTTTACACACAGGTGGGCATGTGTGTGCATAGGTCACATCTACACACGTGTGGGCATGCTCTGTGTATACCACAGCATAGACATGTGCCTACATATATACAGCTGTTTAACATGTGTGTGTCTGAGGTGCTTCACTTCTTTGGTTCTGTCTCTACACGTTCACACATGTGTGTGTTCCATGTAGGTCTTGTGTGCAGCTAAGGGACATGGCAAGGCCCTCTATGGGCTCCAGAAGAGGCTGGCTTTCTAGACGGGAGATAACAAGTCAGGGGTGTGAGCTCATGCTGAACTGGAAGCCCCCACTTCCCCAGGGGGTAGTAGTGAGTATACTCTGGGGTGCCACTACCTCTGCTCCCAGCTCATTGGGCCCTGGCCTTGGGGAAGACTCCATTGCCCAGGCTCGCTGATGACAGAGCAGGGACCCTCCTTGCCCTAGGTGTGTAGTGAGGGTCTGGGTGATGCTGCAGAGGACCTCTGTGTGGCCCTGTCTGTTGGGGCTCCCTCCCATGTGGAGTTAGCTTGTCTGGGGCCCAATGGGGGCTGCCCAGCCCTGGCTCCCAGGGCTGTCCCTCCCCTTCCCACCAGCCCGCTGGCTCTGCTAGGAGTCTGGTGAGTCTGCCTACTCATCCCTCTGCCCCCACTGTCTGACCAGGTTGGGGCTGAGCTTAGGACCCTTTGCCAAGAGGGAACCATGTTTTCAGACAGGGCGGTTTGTCCCCCAGGACATGGAGTGCTAATGGAGGGGTTTCAGGCTCTGCCAGCACTGTGAGGTGCCATTTCTAGGCAGGACCGCCCCCCTCGCCTCCGTAGACACAGTGGCTTCTACTTGCACGTGGCAGCCCACAGGCTGGCTGGGACCTGGTCCTGCCATCCCCACCCCAGCCTAGGGGCTGCTCCCCTCTCACCTCCACTGTATTTACGTGTCTATTTTATGATTTCAATTTTTAATGCCTCTGCTCTTTGAAGATGCTTAATGCTTTCGAGTGGAACATTTCCTTCCAGGACCTGAGCGCAGATTGAGGACAGAGCAATAAATCAACTAATAACTGGAACCTCATTTTCTGCTCCACGGCAGTGAGTTAACCCCTGCCTCACTGCACTCCTCCAGGCAGCAGCTGTGGGCGAGGGGTGCTGGGGAGCAAGTTGCTGAGCTGGGCGCCCTGAGGCTTGAGGCAGGCTTTCCCTCCTACTCACCTCCTCTCCTCTCCTCTCCTCTCCTCTCCTCTCCTCTCCTCTCCTCTCCTCTCCTCTCCGGGTTTCCATATCCTCACAGGTAAAAAGAGGAAGTTGGAAACTATGGTATAAGCATACCATGGAATACTATTCAGCCCTGAAAAGATGGAGACACTTTACATCTTTTGTATTAACTTGGATAGAGTGGAAACACATTCCTATTAGTAAAGTATCTCAAGAATGGGAACGCAAGCGTCCAATGTACTCAATACTAATATGAAGCCAGTAGATAAACTAATACATGCACACACAGGAAGAAAACTCAATTCAATTCAAGTTGGGGGGAGAGGGAAAAGAGAGAGGAGTTGGTGTGCTCCCCCCTAATGTGCACAACGTAAGGGTATATGGCACACCTCCTGTGTGCAGGACACATCCACAACACGGGCTTTACCTAACAAATGCAAACATTGTCACCGCATTGTTTGTACCCTCATACTAACCTGAAATTTAAAAAAATGTCATAAGCATTGCATATATATCAAAAACATAAATGGTTGAAAATCTAAAAAAAAAAAAGTTAAAGAAAAAAAAAAAGAAAAGAGCAAGTGGGGCTGGATGATCTCTGAGGTTTGTGTCAACTGGAGAGCTCCATGAGTTTTCATTAACTGAATCTTCCTCTTACAAAGGCTGTGGTAATCGAACTGCACCTTTGGCAGAGGCCTGGGAGGGTCTGGCTTGAGCAATGGCTTGTGCCAACTGGAGGTGTGGAAGGGGTTCTTCTCTCAGTTTGGGACAAACCACCACATCTGTTGTTGGAGATGCTAAGGTTCAACTGTGGGGAACATCCCTAAACCAACTAAGGAACAGTAACTGGAGATAGGAGAAAGCAGATCCAGGCGGGACTTCCTACAGGGCAATGTGAACATCCATTTGGGGGCAGCTGGGGGTGAGCTGGCCATTCTGGATGAATGTTTAAACTTGATCAATAATAACTAAGGTGGCTGTTCCAACTTATGCTAATTGATGACACTGTTTCCAGGGATGAGGGGGAGCTCTGGTTTGGCAGGTCTACTATCTCAGAGATAACAGGGCTTTGGGTCATAAAAGAACGTGCTAGATTCCTGGTCTGTGATGGGACATCAAGCAAGCTATTTAAGTTGCTTGAGCTGAGGTTCTTTGCCAATTGGGGAGTTCCTATGTCACAAGGTTCTTGTGTAAAAAGCACCTGACAAATCATGGGCACACACAGAAGAGGACATGCAAAAAAATCCCTGTTTCCATCCCCCCTCTTACCTGGGAGAATAAAGATTCCCTAAAAATTGCGTGCGGGTGGGGGCGAGAAACTTCTGAGTGTAAAATAAGTGATTGTGCTTCAGTATTTCAGCAAATGATTTCACTATTTTCTGCAATAATTTTTCTACATTAAAAAATGCCCAAGAATGGAACAATTAAATTGTTTTGGCCAGTTAAGTGAACACAGAAGGATACAGAACTGCGTACTCAAGTGTGTTCAGAAATGGTAACGTGATTACCTACCGGTGTAAGAATCTTTCCAATCTTCAGCCGCGGCATCTGTGCAGATGCAGAGGCGGAAGCCGGCCACGCGGGGGAGCCTGCCGCCCTCTAATGACTCGGTGCCTTGGCGGACCGAGGCCGTTGTCCCTCAGTCCCTGGAAAGGCCTCCGCGGAAATCAAACCTGCCCAAGTCCTTCTCCATAAGCTGGCCCCATTTAGTGAGGGCAAAGTGATGTGCTCGGGCCTGCGGGAGGTCACGTTCTCCTGCACTCGGCAGTGTGGCAATGAGGAGACCAGGCCTCCCTCTCCTACCTTAGCGGTGGGGTTGGTGGGTTGAGCGGGCTTTTTCTTTGCTCCAGGTGGGTCACTAGGGACATCCCTAAGAGAAAGGGCAAGAGAGCGGAAAGGTGCTCCCCGCGGGCTCAGAGGTAGGAAGTCCCAGGGAGTCACTTGGGAGAGGGAGCGAAACCAGCGGGCCTCCGTTCCCACGCAGTGACTCTGCAGACCCGCCCGAGCCCGGAGGAGGTAGAGGGGCGGGGATGCTTCTCGGCTTCCACCCCTTGGTGTGGCGACAGTGATGACATTTCCCTGGACCTGATGGCTTCCACAGAGGATCCGCAGGGATCACAGGAACAGCAAGAGGGAGTTGGGAGACGGAGGCGCAGGAGGGAGACCGGCCCGCTCCCTGAGTGGTGGCCCTCTCCTC
The DNA here is from genome assembly GCA_963574355.1 of Loris lydekkerianus. Classification (NCBI taxonomy): domain Eukaryota; kingdom Metazoa; phylum Chordata; class Mammalia; order Primates; family Lorisidae; genus Loris; species Loris lydekkerianus. The sequence continues at coordinate 7,467 of CAUYPK010087639.1, read as the reverse complement.
ACACCCCCGCACAAAGGCCGGTTCCCGCTAACCAGAGAAGCCTGGCAGGACCATGGCGGGCGGTCGTCAATGTAAAAGCCCAGGAAGAACCCCCCGAAAGAACAGCCCACACGTTACAAAATGCTTGCCTTTTTTTTTTTTTTCCTTTTTCTCTCCTCCCTGCTCCAATATCCTAGGTCTTGATCCTAGTGCAGGAAAGGGCAGGGAGATGGGAAGGAGTAAGTCCTCTCACCCCAAAGTACTGCATGGGGAGGTGCAGACCACATCTGTCCCCTACTCTGGGTACCCACAGCCCAGACTACAACTGTCCCCTGAGTCTGGGTTTCCTCAGCTGCAGACCACAACTGTCATCTGTCTCTGGGTCCCCTCAGCCACAGCCCACACCTGTTCCCTGACTCTGGGTCCCTACAGCCACAGCCCACACCTGTTCCCTTACTCTGGGTCCCCACAGCCACAGCCCACACCTGTTCCCTTACTCTGGGTCCCCACAGCCACAGCCCACACCTGTTCCTGGACTCTGGGTCCCCACAGCCACAGCCCACACCTGTTTCCTTACTCTGGGTCCCCACAGCCACAGCCCACACCTGTTCCCTTACTCTGGGTCCCCACAGCCACAGCCCAGACCTGTTCCCTGACTCTGGGTCCCCACAACCACAGCCCACACCTGTTCCTGGACTCTGGGTCCCCACAGCCACAAACCACACCTGTTCCCTGACTCTGGGTCCCCACAGCCACAGACCACACCTGTTCCCTGACTCTGGGTACCCACAGCCACAGACCACACCTGTTCCCTGACTCTGGGTACCCACAGCCACAGACCACACCTGTTCCCTGATTCTGGGTACCCACAACCACAGACCACACCTGTTCCCTGACTCTGGGTCTCCACAACCACAGCCCACACCTGTTCCCTGACTCTGGGTCTCCACAACCACAGCCCACACCTGTCCTGACTCTGGGATTCCCCTGTCATAGATCACCCCAAACCTGGGACTCTGGGTCTCCACAGCCACAGAGCACAACTGCCTCTTGACTTAGGTCCCCTCAGCTGCAGACCACAGCTGTCCCCTGGCTCTGGGTTCCCACAGCCAAAACCACAGGTGTCTCCTGACTCTGGGTCCCTTCAGCCACAGGCCACACCTACTCCCTGACTCTGGGTCCCTTTAGGATAGAACAGCCAGCAACAGGGGAAGTGACAGCTGTGAAGCTAGAAGATCATTATCATTAGCAATATAAAGTTTTATTTCAAACCAAACTGGACTTTTAACAACCAGAATGACCCGAAAAATGGTGGAATCTGCTCAGCTATCGCCAAGGGCAGAAACAAACCATTGGTAAGACATGGTTGAAGATGATCAGAAAAAGACTTCTTTCGGTTCATTCTTGGGTGGGGGACTAACAAGTCTCTCTCCAGGTCTTCATTCCTCTTGTTTAGCATAAAAGCAGTGCTGGTCCCTGCTCTTCCAGCAGGCATGTGGAGCTGAAGACAGGGTGAACCAAGGGGCTATGAGGAACAGGCTTAGAGCAGCCAGAGGCCAGGGCCAGCCAGCCCTGCTCTCAGTGACCTGCTCCCAGTCAGCTCTGGCAGGATGTAGGAGCACCAGGTCTAGCCAAAATGCTTACCAGGCATCCATCTGGCCTTTGTGGGATCAGAAGAGGCCATTCTTCAGTTAACCAGGGAAGAAAAGGCATTAGGGATCATGGGAAAAGGAGATTCCCAGGGTGCTGTAACAGAGGTTAGCTTTTTCTATAATAGCCAGGGAGTAAATATTTTAGGTTTTATGGGCCATTCAGTCTTCGTTGAAAATACCCTACTCTGCCCATGTAGCCCGAAGGCAGATATACATAATATGCACATGAAAGAATGTGACTGTACTCCAAGTAAAGCCTTATTTAAAAACAATTTTAATAATTTTCATGTGTTATGAAGCAGTATTCTTTTGATTTTTTTCAACCATTGTTAGCTTGTAGCTATAGTTTATAGACTCCTACCACAGATCATTCCTTGTAGGATTTTATTGGTCAATAAATCTAAGCTTGGGTCTTCCCTGAAAACAATTTCTCTTACAAATTCCAACTCCCTGGCTCTCAGCTATGGGGCTGCTGCAGATCTCCCAACCTGGACATTTAGGCCCAGCTTTGTCCCTCCTCTTCTTCCCTGGCTCTGAAATTTGTGGAGGTTAGTCACCGTCAGCCTCAGTGAAGACTAATGAGGTGAGCTGCAGAGCATGTGAGTGTGGGATTCACAGAAAGGGTTTTACATGTTGGAGGGAAGAGCTCATCTTCTCCAATTGCATCTCTAAGAGGGGAATGAGGGATCCCAAAAGGAAAGCCAGTAACCCAAGACCATGTAGCCGCCCAGTGGCCAGGTGAGGGCTCAGGTGTGATTATCAGAACGTGCTTCAAGAGCCATCTGTGGGTGTGCTCCCACTTAACGGGCACAATGTTAAGGTGCATGGCATACCTCTTGGGGGTGTGACACAATTATAGGAAGGACTCTACCTAACAAATACAAACATTGTAACCTAATTTTTTGTACCCTCAAATTAACCTGAAGCAATAAAAAAAAAAAAAAAAAAAAAGAGCTACTTGTGGCTCTGCAGGCTTCTAGAAGCTATTGGAAGAGAGGAGGGAGGACCCTCTTTCTGAGGACCCTCCAGTCACTGGGTGTAAACACAGACTATTCCTTACTATGTGTCCTCACCTGGGATTCAGCCAATTCCCCCTTCTTACACCCTGGGAAGATTTGTAGGCTTTGGTTCCTATATTTATTAAAATCAATTCAGCAAATTTATAATGCCAATCTCATTTGTGACTTAAAACTATTCTTGGTAATTTCTAGGCAATTTCCATGGTCAAAGCGCTCAGAGAGGGGCATGGGGCCTAGTCTGCTTCTCCTCCCCCACCTGTTTCTCCTCCTCTACCCCCAACCCCCAGTCAGCTATCAATCTAGAGACACAGTGGGGGGCCGAGGGGCAGGGTTGTGCGGGTGAGCAGTTAACAACTCACAGGTTTCTCACAGCCAGCCTCATCATGGCCGATTTCAAGATACGATGTGGTGTCACTGAACCTGGGGATGTGGGGGTTTGAAAAGAGAGTCAATAGCTAGTGTGGGTCCGTGTGAGCTGGTGTGAACACACCCCTGGGTGAGGGATGAAAGACCAATCTCTAGCTGAGCGAGCACAGATAGTCATTTCTGCTGCCTGTCAATACTGCCCTGGCTGACACTGATGGGCTCTTGATGTCCTCTGTGGGGAGCTCCTCAGGGGGCTCCCAGGGCTTCCATGGCACTTGGTCCCTACATGTGGGAGCCCCAACTCATCCACTCCTCCTCAGCCCCTGCCACCTGTGTGCAGGCAGAGCCTGTGCTGACAGGGTCCCTGTGCCAGGTGGGACATCTACAAGAAGGCCCAGGCTGAGCTGTTTTCCGGAGTGTCTACTTGAGACATGGGGCAGTCATACCCCTGACAGCAAATCATGGGAGTGTACGTAGTTTAGCCCTGCTGTGGTCTGAATGCTTCTGTCCCCCCAAAATTCATTTGTTGAAATCCTCATTCTCAACCTGATAGTATGAGGAGGTGGGAACCCTGGGAACTGATTGGGTCATGAGGTAATGAACAGACTTAGTGCCTTTATAAAAGAGGTGCCAGAGAGCTCCCGTGCCCCTTCCACCATGTGAGGTACCAGCTATGAATCAAGAAGTCGGTCCTCCCCAGACAGTGAACCTGCCAGTACCTTGACCTTGGACTTCCAAGACTCTAGAACTGTGAGAAATGAATTTCTGTTGTTAATGAACATGATGTACAGCATTTTGTTATAGCAGCCTGAAAAGATTAAGATAAGCTCCTGTTCTTCCCACCCCAGCTCTTTCCTCTTTTCTTCTTGTTTAGATAAGCAGGAGGATAGGCCACATGTCTGTTGTGTTAAAACAGAGAATTAGCTGCTGGTCTTCCTGTTCTGGGTACTTCCCTAATTAGAGACCACTAGGGAGGGGTAGGAGGCCAGAGCTGCTGTAATGGAGAAAATCATGTATTTGTTTCTTCATACCAGACACATTTTGAACACTTTCCTTGTTCTGGGACCTCTGCTTCAACTTATGTGGGGCTAATAATGGAATCCACCACATGGGTTAAATATATGTAAGGCATTTCAAAAATACCTGACATAGTGGTGGCTCATACCTGTAATTCTAGCACTCTGGGAGTCCGAGGCAGGTGGATTGCCTGAACTCAGGAGTTCAAGATCAGCCCCAGAGTGAGACCTCATCTCTAAAAATAGCTAAGCACTGTGGAGGGCGCCTATAGTCCCAGTTACTGGGGAGGCTGAGACAAGAGGATCATTTGAGCCCAAGAGTTTAAAGTTGCTGTGAGCCATGATGCCATGGCAAAGTGAAATTTGAGGGTGACAAAGTGATATTCTGTCTCAAAAACAAACAAAAAACCCTGATGTAATATGTGCTTGATGAAAGTTAGATGTTATTACAAAAGCAGTGATCCATCCGTTGTCCTAACTTTATGTGCACCCGACCCGAGCCTAGCAGGGATGTCTGTATGTCATGTGACATGTCTCAAGAAGAGGTCTCCAGAGGAGGGAGTGAATCCTCCTGTTCATTTTTTTAGAAATATGCTTTTTCATTCTTCACCAAGATAGAAACTATGTTTTATCCATCTTCCACCTTCATATTCCTGTTTTCTTTCTCCCTTCCTCTCTACCTTGCCACTCAGATTTATTGAAGGTATTTTTTTTTTTTTTTTTTTTTTTTGTACTGAACTGTACTGTTCCACCTTTCTGGAGTGAAGAGTACATCATAGAAGCTTCTTGCTGCTGGATGAAATGCAGGGACGTGCCCTGTCATTCCAGAATTACAGCAGAACATAGAACTGAGCTCTGTAGGGGTCTCATCATAGCATCTTAGCTCCTAGCAGAACAGTGCCCAGGAGCCACAGAAGTGAGGAGAAAGTCACCAGGAGAGAGATCTGTGTCTCAGCACTACAGCCTTGTTGAGAATGGGTATTCCAGTCAGGAGCATAGACCTGTGATTTCCTGGGAGAATGTATCCGGCTGTTACTGTTTAAGATTTCCTGTGAGGGAAAGTAACTTATGCAGAGAATTTTGCAAGTATGTACCATTCGACAGGAGATTTTTAGGAAAAGTGGTTTGCTTCAGTTGAGGGGAGAACTTATAGCATTGTAGCAGAAACATGAGCAGCTGTTAGGGTGAGTGGTGGTCACACAGGGAACGTGGCAGGTTCCTGGGCAGCAGGGTTACATGCTTCTAGTTACTTATGGCAGTGGATTTGTGTGCATAGGTTGTGGGGGGGGTGGCTCAGGGGAATGTGTGGAAGGAATAGGCTGGAGATAGGTTGTCACACTTAGCAAAATATTCATATACGTAAATGTGGGTGTGTGTATGTATGTGATACATGTTAGTTTTTAAATATAAATATGTCTCATGTAATATTCAGAAAATCTTTGTTTATTTAATTAAATCATAGCTGTGTACATTAATGCAATTATGGGGTGCAATGTGCTGGTTTTATATACAATTTGAAATACTTTCATCAAACTGGTTAACATAGACTTCACCGCATTTTTTTAGTTATTATGTTAAGATATTTGTATTCTACCCTTAGTAGATTTAACATGTAGCCTTGTAAAATGCACTGTAGGTGTGGTCCCACCAATTACCCTCCCTCTCCTCCCCTCCCCTCCCTATCCTCTTTCCCCTTCATTTTGGGCTATAGTTGGTTATAGCTTTCATTTGGAAGTGTGGGTGCTTATAAATTAGTTTCATAGTAGGGCTGAGTACATTGGATACTTTTTCTTCCATTCTTGAGATACTTTTCTAAGAAGAATATGTTCCAGCTCAGAAAATCTTTGGAAAGAGTAGTTATGTCAGTGCAATGATGTAAGAGAATATATTAAAGAAATCTATAACATTGTAGGAGATTCTTAAAATTCATGTGTATCCTCACTTGTATGGAATGCCAAACATCTGAACAATTAAAATATTTGTGAATATATTTTACACTAAATCCCAAAAGTGGCCCCAAGTTTGGGATACCTAATTCGTTTAGTAGTGGTCCAGTGGTTTTCAGGTTGGCTTGCAGATGTGGGTAGTATGAGATAAATCCGTGGCTGAGGAAAAAAAGGAAGGAATTTTAATTCTTTCAGGATGATGGTGATGTCTTTTTTCCATTTTGTTCTCTCCTGGAGTGGCAGCCCTGCTCTAGCATCTGGTTGAGAGAATGCCTGGGAATAGGACCTATTTGGTGGTGCTCGTGCATTGTATTTTATATAGAAGGAGCATCATATCTTACAGCTGGAGGGCTGTGAGAAGTGGTTCTATGGATACTGGTCTGCCACAGAGAGACAGGGTGAGTTCTTCCCTGACACGTGAGAATTCTCTCCAGCTTCTGTGAGTAGTAAGTGGCAGGTAGTGTTCCAGCTGGCAGTGAGTCCTGACATGGAAAGACATCCTTCCTCAAATAAATGAGAATCACTAATCTAGAGAGCTAGTGAATTGGGGTGGGGGGTGTTTACAAGATAGTTTGAATAGTTAGAAAAAGGAAACTAGCACTACAAGTTTCTCGCTTCAGAGCTGAGATGAATGAACAGCTGAATGGACGATGGGTGGATGAATGAACAGCTGAATGGATGATGGGTGGGCAGATAGATGGATGGACGATGGATGGATGGATAGCTGGACACATGGATAGGCAGATAGGAATATTAGTAGCCTCTGAATTTTCTCTGGAGATAGATAAACTGAAAAGCAGTTTATGAAAAGCAGTCTCAACTCTGATAAAATGCTAGACAAGAATTTTACATCAGGGTTTGTAAGGGTTTAACAAGCCTTCCATATGATATACTGTTACTGTTCCAAAGGCTCGGCAGCTCTGTTCTATCAGAAGGGAGAAACAGCATTTGTGGTATTTTCAGAATCTGTGGAATCCATATAAAGGCAAGGTCCAATATCCCATTCATAATGTGGAGCTGTTAATAATGGTGTAGGTTATTACTTATGTTCTGATCAAGGTATAGTTGGTGCAGCCCTGGGTTCTAACTCTAATAAACAACAGTTATAGCATTTATCATCAGTCAGTGGAGAGGCTCTGCCAAACCCACCCTAGACCACTGGCATCACCTAACAGTGAGCAACCATGGCTCATCTAGGCTGACTCCTGAAGAAGGCGACTTGGCTGGTGGCCTGAGGCAGGGTGCTAGACTCACAGCAGTCACAATAATATCACTCAAACCTGTCCAAGACAGAGAAGAAAGGAAGCTTGGCAAAGAGCTCATGAGACTCAGAAATGCAGATGGAAATGCAGGCAGAAAGAAACAGGCCTTTCTCGTGGCAAATTTGATTGAGTTCCTGGTTGCAAGTAACTGAAAAAAAGAAAAAAAAAAAAAAAAAAAAAAAAAAAATACTGAAAAATGTAATCAAAGGGCAATTTCTTGGAAGCTC
>CAUYPK010087637.1:0-81870 GCA_963574355.1 Loris lydekkerianus | reverse complement strand
TTAAAGAAAGATGGAGACTTTACCTCTTTCATGTTTACATGGATGGAGCTGGAACATATTCTTCTTAGTAAAGTATCTCAAGAATGAAAGAAAAAGTATCCAATGTACTCAGCCCTACTATGAAACTAATTTATGGCTTTCATGTCCAAGCTACAACCCAGTTATAACCTAAGAATAGGGAGGAGAAGCAAGAGGGGAGGGAGGGGGGAGGATGAGCAGAGGGAGGGTGATTGGTGGGATTACACCCGCGGTGCATCTTACAAGGGTACATGTGAAACTTAGTAAATGTAGAATATAAATGTCTTAACACAATAACTAAGAAAATGCCAGGAAGGCTATGTTAACTAGTGTGATGAAAATGTGTCAAACAGTCTATAAAACGAGTGTATGGTGCCCCATGATCACATTAATGTACACAGCTATGATTTAATATTAAAAAAAAAAGAAAGAAAAGAAGAAGAAACCACTTGATTAAAAGGGCCAGCAGGTCAACTGTCCTGTAACCATTTCCTGGAACACAGGTACTGGTAAAGATGCAGAACGATCATTTAATTTCTCAACTCTGACTGTATCCAGTCTGTACAGAGTCACCAGCAGCCTGCACATTCCCAGTGGTTAGGGACCCAGGAAGTGTGGGGAAGCCAAAGGGAAGCTTTGTCTTACTCTGTGTGCCTACCGGCTTTCATTAAATTTCTGTATCTTTGACTAAGATTAAAAACGTCAGCCGCGAAAATTTTAAAACATTTCAAAAACCATATGTGTAGGCTGGAAGATACTTGATGTTTTATAATGTGTACAGACAGTTGTAAATAATGCTAATAAAGAACAGTTGGATGAAGAAAACAGGAGTAGAAGACCTATTTCTGAAACCCAGTTCTTTCAGAGGTGTGTTTGGTTTTGGAAAAGTCTCTTCAGCTTCTTGTGTTCACATTTTTTAACCCGAACAATGAAATTTTTGAATGAGATGGCATCTCAGGACCCTTCCAGTTCCAGGAGTAAGAATGTGTGTGTGTATGTGTGTGTGTGTGTGTGTGTGTGTGTGTGTGAGAGAGAGAGAGATTGATTTCACTATAGGTTAAATTCGTTTGCTAGAATAGATAGAGCTAGGGATCTCATTAACATCTAGTCAGACATCTGCAATTTTAACATCAGCTAGGAAAAGAAGACGCTCAGGGAGCAGAAGTGTGATGAATAATCTCCAACACCCCTGACTTGGGACGTATTTCATGCTGAGATACAGAGTTTCCTCAAATTCTAGGAAAAAACAAAAAGTCACAGGAGATTTACTTCAAAAAGCAAAATGAAGGGAGAGTCAAGGCCTGAATCAGAAGAAGCTGAGAGGAGTTTGCTTTCTGGATCTTGTTTCTCGCTCAGGTTCTCGCTGTGACTCAGTCTTTGCTGGAGCCGGATAGTTCTGCTTCCTTAAGCAAGGAAGCCGGGCCAAAATATTTTTGAAAGACCAAGTTTAAAATAAATTTTTTTACTATCCTAAAGGTTAATAGAATCAAACATAATAACAGTGTAGTAACCTTTGTGGATCAGTAATCCAGGGAGAGTGGGAGATTCAGTTTGGTATGACAAATGCCTGCCTTTCCAAAACGATCCCAAGAGCACACCACATTCTCCTCTCGGGATCCATTGAATGCCAATTTAGAGAGTAGAATATTGTCACTAATCAGTTGCAGACAGCCTGAGCAGGAGGAAGGCCCCATCTCTACAAAAAAAGTTAAAAATAGCTGAGCATGGTGGCATGTGCCTGTAGTCCCAATCACTTGGGAGGCTGAAGCAGGAGGATCACTTGAGCTCAGGAGTTTGAGTTGAAGTGAATTATGATGATGCCACTGCACTCTGGCCCAGGTGACAGAGCGACATCCTGTCTCAAAAATAATATGGCATAAGTAATACAAATAATGTACTACATTTGCTTTCTCTATGTTCCTACTTGCAACATTTCTACTTTAAACATGAAAAGGATAGCATCAGTTCAAAATTGATTTAGTTTTTCTGAGATTTGGCTCATTTTAAAGACATGCATTAAGTCAAAAGAACAACTCTTTCCACAAGTCCAGATACCACACAAATGTATCATGAACCCTTTTCATTATATTTCTATAGTAGTTATTCTTTGCTGTTTCATAGAGCTGTGTGTAACTTAAGAAATTTTTATTATTCTTTGATCACAAAGAATAGGAAAATACTAGGAACAAAGACGGCCCCACCAAAAGCCTGCATTAGTTATATAAGCAATGAGTTCAGTTCTTCATAAAGAATAAGGAAATATTTATAGCAGGCAGCTGATAAAAGGAGGTTAAATTTAGAATGAAATGTTTATTTTTTCTTGAAATTCCTTTTTAGTTTCCAATTGCAATTAATGCAACTCAAGTTTCTGGACTGTTTGGCCCAGGGCCAGAACACATATAACAGTAGCTAGCCATGGCATGGGCATGAATTTTAAAAAGATTCTGAGCTATCTGAGGTTGGTCCTGATGGAACTTTCCAGTAAGTAGTTGTGAAGGGGCAGGATTTATGTCCAGGTAGCTCAACCTTAAAGGAGATGAGTCTCTGAAGACAGCAAAGCAGACAAAGAAGTAGAGCTAATGGCAGGAACAGGAGGATGGCGTCTTTGATGTTGACAAAAATACAAGCAGACCCAACTTGAGCCTGTGTGCTGCACCTGTCATGGTTCATGAGGCCATTAAATGTTCATTCTGTGTAAGAGAATAGCTTTGATGCTACCCAATGTATTGGAAGCTGTGTTGCTTTCCACTACAGAGAACAGTCCTGCATCCTGAGTCCCTACCGCAGGTAGCTAGGCCAATTCTAGTGACACGATGTTCTGATTTCAGCCTCAAACAACAGCTGTCATCAACATGGAAAAACTTCATTGTAAGAAGAAAAATCAACCTATGACTTAATTTTGACCAATTTGAGACTTTAAATTGTATTTCTTATGTTGCCATTGGTCTACATTTGTGGAAACTGATGGTTATGTCTATTATTATTTGGCCCTTCTTGGTAATTTAATTCTGGAATTTTAGCTATCTATACATGGAGTGCCCTGGAAGAAACTCTAAATTTCACAGTCTCTTTTTTGGCTATGAGTAGTCAATGAATAAGTTCTGGTCAATAGGTATAAGCAGAATGTTAGCTATGACTTCAAGGAAGCATCGTGGAAGGGGAGGGGCATTCTGCATTTTTTGTTCTTGACAACTGCAGTTTTTGTGGCCATCTTGGCCCTGGGGGTGAAATCTGCACACTGAGGATTACTAAAATGAAATAGAAAGGACCCTCATCAAGGGTCCTCATCACCTTACCACCCCTGAAATACCTTCAGGGAGATTTTGAATACGTGCGACCAAAATGAACTTCTGGGTTTTTTTTTTTTTTTTTTAAACCACCTACTTTCTTCTGTCACCTGAAGATGAATTTAATCTTAACTAATGCATCTATATATTCAGTATTTACAGGGCCGTTAGCCACCATTCCTTATTTTGGGGACTTGGCTCTCAATACCTTGCCTTCTGTATCACCCAAGGGATTTTTATTGTATTTTTATTTGATATTTCTATAAAATCACAGATTTCTGTACTATGTTGTTGACTAAATCCATATGGACTTTTTCTCTAGAACTATGTATTATATTTGATCTTTTCCTAAGGAACCATGTATTGTTTGCTCTAATCCAAAATTACCCTACTTTTTAATCTCATCTCTTTGTGTTTTTCCAGAAAAATTTTATGATTCCTAATTTCTGTTTTATCCAGTGTTTCCTGGTGGGTATGACCGTATACATTTGAGGATATAGAAAATTGAATTATTGTACCCAATTATCTTCTGCTATCTTTGAGATTCCCATGCACTCTCACTGCTATATGACCTGCAGTGCCTTCCTTCAGATAGGTGTACTTGCTGTAGCAGATGGGATTGCCAAAATGACTTGCTTTAAACAATAAAATGTTAGCAGCAATGACACGATGAGCAATGACTCATCCATCTAAGCAGAAGCATCGATAGTTCTGTTCTATCATAAGAATGTAAATCTGAGATAGGCTGAATACTTGCTGTCTCCTAGGCCAAAGCATGCAGTACGTGGGTTCAAACTGAGTTCATTCATATTTTTGTGCATGAACAGAGCACACAAAATACCTAAGCAGCGTTGCTGAAGACCACATGTAACAAGAATGGAAGAGAAACCTTTTTATTTTTGTTGCAAGCCTCAGAAATCTATGAGTTATTTGTACTACATTATAAACTAAAGAAATCTAACTGATACTGCATAGAGATACTGGTATCAAACAACTCTGCTTCTGTAACAACAACAAAAATATGTAATGTTGACTTGAGGGCCAGGCAGTGAGCATTAAGAAAACTATATCTAGAGGTAGGCATTTTTGGTGGCAAAATATTTAGTAAAACTGTGGCTTGCAATAAACCTGGAAGGCAGACAATGCCCTTTATGAACTTGGAACTTTTGACAAAAACTGAGAAAATGGAATATTGGAATCATGAGTTGATAAGCCATTGGCTGCATTTAACTAGATACTACCAAAAACAGATAAGCTCAGAAAAGAATTGGCTACTTTGTAAGCAGAATTTCAAAAGATATAGAAAATCCAGAAAATCTGGGACTTGAAGAACTAGGATGTGGAACTATTTATCAATTCCAACTGGTAAAAGTTAAAACTTAAAAAGTTTTGAGCCAAAAGGCCAATTCAACCTCAGCCTTGGTGCAAAGATCTAAAATTAAATTGAGTTGGCCCCAGATCTCTTCTAATAAATAAAATGGTTCATTAAAAACTTAATAAAGGCATAGCTCACTCAAAAAGCCTGATAAGATCAATGTCCCCTTCAATTAATCTAGAGAGAAAAGCCTATTCCAAAAAGAATTGCATGTGCTGTACATTTTATAGACATAAAATGAATAAAGAGCTAGACACATGTTTGCAAAACAATGCAGGATAATTGTATAATCAACCAAACTAGAGCATTTCAAAGGAGAAAGGGGCATTATTAATTATACTGAAAGAATAGTCATAAACTAGGGCTATAGTTTATGCACAAACCAAAATATATGATCATCTGAAGCAAAAGAGACTGTTAGTTTGAGACACGAGATTACCTTTGGGCCACCTGTTTTTTGAGAAGCAGGAGGAAACCTGCCCCACCTCCCAGGAGTGTATATTCTGCAAAATCACATTCAGATGTGGCCCAGGAGAGTCATGAGTAAAAAAGGACTGTCCAGAGAGTGAAGTCAAAGACCACCAAGTTCATTGTACTGGGAGTTACTTGCAGGGACTGAAATAGTTTCTAGTCAAGAGACATCCCCTTTCCCCAGGGTAGAAGAATGCTCTTACTATTTTCAGTGGGATGTAGCAACTGCTAAGGGCCATTGACCACTGTGTGACCCCCACATTCTTTTCCCTTCAGAATAGCCATACTTTTTCCACTGTTGTTTCTTAGGTATATGGGGAAGGGGGAGGCAATAACTTGCTGTTTTAGTTCAGGGAACTCCAGATTAAGGGAAGCTGTATCTGGACCTGATGAAGTGACCATCATAAGAACTTAGAGCTTGATATGGTGCCTAAATAAAACTCGCAGTGCCTTCCCTGGAGGAGTGACTATACTTTGCTTAATGAAGGGAGCGAAAAAGAAGTTGGACTGTTGGAGATTGCATTATTCTTCCCACTCGGTTGTAGCTTTTCCTGTAGGAGTATTACATTTATCCCCTCACCCATGCACACATGACTTGCAGGGGCCTCCTAGGGAGAAAATTGTTCCCTTCCCCATTGATTTCCAGCTTGGCCACATTCAAGTGGAGCTTTAAGTCTTCATATCTCTGTGCTGTCTCTGTTGTTCTCTTCTGCCACAAGAACAGCATGTTCTAAATTGAGACTTCTCCCTTGGCCTAGATTTCAGAATAAAAAAGGCACATGGAGCAGAGCCAAGCAAAGCCCAGAAAAAGCACAGCTGTTCCACAGCCAACACCTAACAGGAGCAAAATAGAAGACTTTGTTGTTGTGAGCCACTAAGAATCTAGGGTTGTTTGTTACCACAGCACAACCCAGTGAAAGCTGACCAATACTGAAAGTCTTTTCAATGTGTTCACCAAACAACGGCCTACATTCCATCCTTTTAGCCATTGCTTTGGCCCCATTCAACCAAGGTATGTGAGGGAAAGACAATACCATACTCAGGATAATTATTGAAGAGATAAATGGTCTTTGATAGAACAGGAAGCCATTCTGTTAATCAGGAATCTATTCTTTGAAAACTATATCTTGATTCCGTTCTACCTGGAAAGTCCATTTTGAATTTAATTTTGAGTTTACTCTTGAAACATGCCAGCTGTGGAGCTACATGATACAATACATGTGAACCTCTTTCTGAGTAAGCCTTCTAAAGGTGGGCTTTGGGTTCAGAGAGAGTTTTAATTTTATAGAGGTACTTACGGACTGAAGTATTCTTCCTCTCAGGATGAAGTTTACATTACTATGACATCTAGATTGTTGTGTATTGAGTGATAAAGTTGAATCTTACTGGCTTTAACCATTTTACCTGTGTGGTCACCCTGTTGCAAAATTGGGATTGCAAAAGATGGTGCATTTGGAAAAATAACAGCAAATGCCCCATGATTGTATTAATGTACACAGCTATGATTTAATAATAAAAAAAGAAAAATAACAGCAAATTAATAATTTTGAAACCTAGGTTTCTGTGGTACTATGTTTTATTCCCCTTGGATTAAGAAGGTCACTGCATTTTTTAGGCATTCTTGCAATATATCTCTAATATTATACAGGTTTGATATTGAGAATACACACTTGACACAGAGCGGCTGGAGAAAGGTGACAAGGAACCTTTCTGCTGCCTCATTGGTAGCTGGTGACATGCGCAGTGGTTGGTTTCAAGTGCTAGGCCAAATACTAGCAGAGTGATCTGTGAAGACCAAGAAAGTTCCTGAGGAATACTCCTTTTGTACATTTACAATTAAGAGTCCAAGACAAAATCTAGAAGAGAACCACGCATGAACTCAACATGCGGAAATAATGCTATTTTTTCCTAGAAATGATAATTTAAGATTGATATTTGAATTAGTCTGTCCAAGAAAGATTAGCCAGTCTGTCCAAGAAATATTTTATCCAATATTAAAATCAGATGAAAAGGTAATGAAATGACAGTGTATTTGCTTAATTGGAAAAGGTCTTTGTAATTTATAGTTCAACTGTCCACTATTAGCTAACATTCCTTTCATCTTAGTCCATTTGCATTGCCATATAGAGGAATACTTGAGGTTGGGTAATTTATAAAGAAAAGAGATTTATTTGGTTCATGGTTCTGCAGGCTAGCCTCTGCTTCTGGTTAAGAGCTTCCAGGAGCTTCCATCCATGGTGTAAAGCAGGGATGGGAAACCTTTTCATGTTGGAAGGCCACATTAGTTTATCTGTAATCAAATAAGGTAGCATTCATCAATTAAGCTGGGTGTGGTAGCTCATACCTATAATCCTAGTATTACTAGCACTGTAATCCTAAAGCTGAGGTGAGTGGATTGATTGAGGTCAGGAATTTGAGACTAGCCTGTGCAAGAGTGAGACCCCATCTTCACTAAAAATAGAAAAACAAGCTGGGCATTGTGGTGGGTGCCTGTAGTCCCAGCTACTCAGCAGGCTGAGGCAAGAGAATTGCTCAAGCCCAAGAGTTTGAGGTTGCTGTGAGCTGTGACACCAGAGCACTCTACCCTGGGTAATAGAGTGAGACTCTGTTCCCCATCCCCCTCCAAAAAAAAATAAACTTCAATTAGATATTCTTAAAAATGTATATTATTTTATAAAAATCTAATTACTGTGTACTTTATAATTTAAAAAATGAAAATAATCTGTTAATTTTAAAGTTAACTTTTTAATGACTTTGTTGTATCAGCTTTCTGCTGAAAAGCATTTGAGAATTTGGTTGTAGCATGGAGGTCCAGTTTCAGTTGATCCTCTAGATGGGTATCAGTCATTTGTGACCTTAAGGGCATCTTGATTTGGGTTAGGTAGGAGAATGTAGATTGGCAGCAGTAAATGGTTGAAAGGCAAGAAAGCATTTTGGGGGCATGTTGAAGGCGTGGATATTTTGCATTTTTCCATTATTCAATTGGATTTTTCTTAGCATCAAACAATTACTTTAAAATGTCATCTACTGAGAGCTCAATCAATTCCATCTGTAGTTCTTCAGGTGCCTTGGGGCACTTTTTAGCTTCAACAAGGTGCATTGAAGCATTAATTTGAGTGTGACATCATGATTCTCAAAGTCAGTGAATTTTTCATTGTGTTTTCCAATTAATAGATCTATAACAGCTGTGTATTCAAAAAATTCGCATATATCCTCCTGCTCATCAATAGCTTTTCCTGAGTGGGGAAAATGTTCATCCAAAATTTCCTTTTGAAGAAGTGCTTTGAAAAAAAGATAGTTTTTCCTGAAATGCTTGGATTTTTTGCCACATATATTGCAAAGAATTATTCAGGTTGTTTTGATTTACAATATCACACAAAAATGCTTCATTCCTATAGAAATCTTCTTTCATTAATTCACATTGCTGATTCTGTTCTTCGTACAATTTAACTGTCTTTTCTCACAGAGATAGAATATTAGCTAACACCTGTCCCTGCGATAGCAAATGCACTGTAAAGTGATGTAGCAAATCCACACTGAATACCTCATCCTTCAACTTTAGTGTGTTATGAAACTTCGAATGCCATGTTGCATTTGCTTAACAGCCCATCATGTCAAAGAAGACTCAGAGAAAACTGAAAGAAGAAATTGGATTTTTTTAATGAGAATTTGGAATTGCAGTATTATCTTGTTTTTGTTAAAGATAAGATGATCTGCTAGTTTTGTGATATAGCAATATCAGCATTAAAGAAATGCAATGCTCATCAGCATTATAACACTCATAAGTGCCACAAATATTTTAAATTAGAGGAAGAGGCTTTGAGTGTTCTTCACAAACAGAACATGGGGAATAAATGCCTTCAACAAATTTCAAGTAAAATGTTGTGAAGTTGGATTGAATGTGTGAGGGAGAAGGAAGTGACATCCCTTCTCAACAATCAGTTCTTCTAAGAAGTAATGGAGAGACAACTCATTTATCACCATGAGAAGGACACTAATCTATTCATGAGGGGTACACCCCCCATGACCCAAACACCTCCCACCAGTATCTACCTCTAATATTGGGGATTAAATTTCAACATGAAATGTAGAGGGGGACAAATTTCTAAACTGTATCACCTTTCAAACTTAGGCAATTCAGTATTTTTTTTCGTCTTTTCTATGGATGCTCTCTTTGAATTGAGAACTAAACTTGGAAGAACACAATCCCTATCATTAAGTTCCCATCATTAAGATGCTTAGTATGCTTTCTGTGTTCATTCAATCCCCTGGGGCACCAAAGAACAGAAAGTTGTTTATGGATTGGGATTCAATTAGTCTCAATTCAAGTTATTGAGACTAACTTGTAAATGGTATAACATAGTTAAGATATTAATATTTTGAAGCCAGGCATGGTGGCTCACACCTGTAATCTCAGCACTCAGTGGATTGCCTGAGTTCAGGAGTTCAAGGCCAACATGAGCTAGAGTGACACCCCATCTCTACTAAAAAAAAAAAACTAGCTGGGTATTGTGGTGGGCTCTTGTAGTCCCAGCTACTGAGGAGGCTGAGGGAAGAGGATTACGTTGTGCCCAAGTCTTGAAGTTGCTGTAAGCTGTGACACCACAGCAACAGACTGATACTCTGTCTCAAAAAAATTAAAAAAAAAAATATTTTGGTAAAAATTTGCAAACCTTGTTTATCCACTTTGTCTGCAAGACCCCTGGCAAGCTTTCTGTAAATGAATGAGCCTGATTCTTGAGAAGGTGAAGCATTCACCTTCTCAAGATTCTGTTCTCTTTGGCTAATGCTTGACCTTTGTGGAGCATCAGAAGCATGAAGGATATAAAAATAACCTGGCATTTACATAGCACCTATCTCCTACTCAGCTTAAAGAGTTCATTGTTCCAGAAAGACTCATAGGCATTTTTACTCATCCATGTCTCCTTCTAAAGGCACATCGCTTTCTAAGACCTAACCTTATTTATTCCCATTTTTTTAGTTGTATCAAGAATTTATATGCTTGTTTCCAGATTCACTTAAAATAGCACAATTCTAGTAATCCAGTTGCTTCATTTGCATCCTAAACATAAATTAAATAGAAGTACATTATTCAGTGTTGATTATCATTTAGCAGTCACACTTTCTTGATTTTTTTTTAAGTTTTCTTCTCAGCTTCTTCTGACATGTTTTGGTTTAATCTTTCTGATTTTTTTTTTTTTAAGCTTTATAATACCTACATTTTCCTTATATAGGAGGTCTAACAATCTCAGAGTTCAGGAACAGCCACAAGGCTAGAAGGACTTGACAATAACCAGAGCCAAAATGGCCAAGAAATGCTGAAAACACTGAAAGTGTACAGCAGGCCTGACGAAAAGGCTGAGGGAACCAGGTGAGGTTGTTCAAGCCTAGTCCCAGTAGCAAGAAACTGAGATGCATCATTCAAGGGATAATCCAAAGAGAAATAAGAAGGAAGAAGGAAGAAATAGAAACAGCTCATAGAGACAAGTGACACCACGGCTTGCAGAAACATGAATAAGAGCATTACTAACCAGTAGTAATGAGATCAGAAAAGTCCATGGCAACCAACTGCCGCACCACATGGCCTCAACAAACCCCTGGGACAGTCTGGGGTCCTAAATGTAGAGACAAAAAAGAAAACTCAAACCTTGGACAAAACTCTGAAAATCATGATGCGATAGCACAAAAATTATACACCTAATCACATACTCAGCACAATCACTTTGCTCTTTTTTAAGACATATCCCATAGTATCCCCATGGATAAAATGGGACTCCAGTCACCAAGTCTATGTTGTGACCACTGTAAAAAGTGTCATGCTCAACTAAGAGAAAATGTATCTGCTTCCTTTGAGAAATTTATAATCTGGCAAGCATGAAACCAATCCAACTGAGATGCAGTCCATAAAAAGATGCATGGAAAGTGTTTTTGTAGATCAAATCCCATGGCAAGTGGTTCCAAAGGAGTCATTAAACCAGTTTTCTAGAACATTTTCTTTATGGGATGGAAAAATCCAGTCATTATCCCATAACATCAACTTAAAATTTTTCCTTTTCATTTAGAATGTTTGGTTTGCTGAACTGGCTTCCAGATCAACACATAATAAAGAATTAACTGCGTACAAACTGAAGCAGATATAGTTAGATGGAGAGCAAAATCATAGTTCCCTGTCCTCTGGATTTGCTCTGACCTTCTCCCCAGGCCTCCACCCCTCTGGGAGCCAGGGTCAGCAGAGATTTGATAATTATTAGTGTTCTCATTTCTTCTAATTCAAGCAGTTTCTTTTCTGTTTGTAAACATTGACTCCTCACTCTCTTTGGGATTACCTTTGGTATGATAAAAATTATGAAAGTGATGTCATATTTCACCCCTTCCCTTTCTTTCCCTCCTACACTTCTGCATCTGGGTATAGGAAAGGCTTTTCTAGGTTCTTATGGGGGTATAGGGAAAACAGAGTCCTGGAGTCTACTTGGTACTCTCTGCAGCTTTGGAGTCACTGTCACCAAATAGCCCAATGACTGGAGATGAGCAACCTCCATCTCCTCTTTTGCGATCTGTAATGCTGCCCTCTCTACACTCCCTGACAGTGGCCCCATGGTAGGAATCTCTAGCCCTCTCACCTTTTGGACCAGACCCCAGAGCTCTACCATCCACGAGTACCCTGTGCAGCTCTACATCTTGTAACTAGGGCACACAGAGTCATCTGGCTCTCTTGCATGCTAAATATAGGCCATAAAAATCAACATAGCTTTTCTTCAACCATCTGTGGTCTGCTTCCACCTCCACGCCATCACCCTGGGTATGCTGGAACTGTCCATATGTAGAGTTTCTCTCAAAGGTTGGCAGCCTCCCTCTGTTCCCCATGCCAGAACTATGCCATGAACCTAAATATTCTTGGTCTCTCCCTTGCTTCTCTGGCTTCCTGAAGCCACTCCTCCACTCCAGATGGTTGAGCCCGGGAGTTGGAACGAGTAGAAGGGTGAGATCCCTGGTATCTGACCCCCTTGTTCTCTTCACTTCCTTCTCCCCTTCCTACATGTGCCCCGCTCCAGACTAGAAAGGGAACTTTTAACCTCTTCTACCCACAAGGAATATTTTCTCTACTTCTAAGGCATATACTCCATCATTCAGGCCTAAAGTAATTTACAGACTCCTCTTCTCCTATATAAAGCCAGTCATGCAAGCCTATTGTTTTGTTGCAAAATCTTATTTGGAATGACAGAGATTAACTTTTCATACATGGACTCCGGGGGTATGATCTTCATCCAGACCCCCATTTCAACAGGATCATACTTGTTAGGAAAATGGTGATTTTGACAGTACAATAAAGGGGAATATATATTTCATTTGGGAAAAAGTTAAAATAAAACCTCATTACTTAAATATTGAAAGTGTATTACAAAAATAAAAGTCATAAGAACTCAGCAAGTTTTCAGTTCAATATTCAGAGTGAGGAATTAACAGAAATTATTTGGGTAGCAGTGAAAGGGAAAGTTCTTAAGTTGGTGCTTGAAAATCCTCTGGAGAACACGTCTGCTTCCTTTATTTCCTGCTGTCACGTTCCCCCAGGGCTCTGCCTTCCTCCTGTTCTGACATAGAATCCCTGGAATATTTCCTTTGAGGATGACTGTGACACATACAAGCCTTTTGCTAAATTTTCCCTAAATATTTTTGGGAATATTGCTGCCACCTCAGTGCTGCTGCTCTGTTGAATGATTTTTCTAAACATTGGTAATTTCTCCTGTGTCTTGGTGTAAGAGGGCCAAAAGCAAATTCTTATATGGCTTTCCATAGTTCAGCCTCTTGGATTGCACACATGCGCGGGCGCACACACACACTCTTGTATGTCAGTTCCCAGCAATGCTCCATGAAGCTCTTGCATTCCATCAATCATGATTCATGTATAAAATAATTCTTTTAAAAAAAATTATCTTTCTTCATGGGAGATAGCCTAGGTACTGAGCCATTTTATTCTAGTTCTCCTGAGATTTTAGATGTTTTTATTAATAAATTACAAAATAAATAAATAAACGAATAAAGCATCATAAACCATTGGACCAAGAGCTTTGTTCACAAGCAGGTATCAGGGGTTTAATCAAGGTCAGATTTTAACCACTTCTAGAGATCCTTTCCTCCTTACCTTCTTAACAGCTCTTAGAGATGTGTAGAGTAGCAAGTGTCTATATACTTTGATCTTAGGATTTAGACAAGATAAAATCGCAGAACTACAAAATTGCTATGTCACTTCTCATATCACTTCTTCATTGTCTGCACCCTCATCATAATGAAACTGACGGACACTTATAGGCACTGACCGGTGTACCAGGCACTATCCCAACCACACACTTTGCATTTATTAATCCATTCAGGGGTATCCAACCTTTTTTCTTTTCTGCACATTAAAAGAACGAGAGTTGTCTTGGACCACACAGTAAATATACAAACACTAATGAAAGCTGATGAACAGAATAAAGTCCATGCAAACTTTTTGTGATATCCAATGCCACAGATAAGCAGAAATAGTCCTCATGAAACCAGCATGTGCCCCACAGGCTGGACACCCCTGATTTGAAGTATTCCTCCTCTCATTTCTCTGGAGAGTAGAAACAACATCTCTAATGCCAACCAGCCCCCCACCCCATAAAGTATCATGACCTCTCCAAGCATCAAGGCTGTCTTCTAGGAAATGGAAATCTTGATCTGTGAATCCCATCACAGTGTTGTCTCAATTCTCTGAGCTTTCATTTCATTATCTGGAAACAAGAGCTCGTAAATAAACCACTATGTTCCTAACTCCTTCTGCTCTCCCCGACCCCTGTGCAAAGATGTTCACATAGTCATTGTTAAAATCTATTTCTAATCAGCTGACTGGAAAACAGAGAGATGAGTATGGATTATCCAGGTGAGTCCAGTACAAAAACAAACCCACTTGCAAGTGGAAGAGAAGGAAGAGGAGGGAGGGGAGGAGACCAGAGTGACATGATGTGAGAGGATAAGCACTGAAGGTGAAGAGGCACCAAGGAACGCAGGTGGCCTAAGCACTGGAAAAGGAAACAAAGGAAACAAATCTACCCCTCTAGGAAACTCAGCCCTGCCCACACCTTGGCTTTGACGAGTGAGATCCATGTTGGACTTCTAACCTAGAAAACTATAAGATCAAATTTGTATTGTTTGAAGCCATTAACTTTGTGATAATTTGTTACAGCAGGCACAGAAGACAAACACACTCTTAATTTTTCTGAAACTCATTTTTTTATACAAAAATGGATATAATCCTGTCTCTCATCTTTGTCCTTAAACTGAATCCTAACTATAACCTTAAGGCTATTTGCTTGCAAAGTCTACAGCTGAGGAACAAACTGGTTAGTATAAAAGAATGCATTCATATATATTTCTTTGCTTACAAACTTCGCTTACATCATGGTGTCAATGTAAGATTTAATACCAAGTCTAGCACAGAGCACGTCCTCAAGAAACTTTACATCCCTTCCCTTGCTTCTACCCAAACTAATTTCCAATCAGGCCATATTCTCCCACTGCAAAAGCCAAAGGACTAATACACTGTGGACCTGAGGTACTTCAAAGATTATTGAAGCAGAAACACAAGCTGACTTGAAATGAAGGCATGAACAGTTAGAAGAGAATCTCACTTCCCTGCAGGGTGCTTAACTGTTACAAGCAAGCTTCACCTCCTGCAGTTCAGTGCATTGACCTGCCCTCAGAGCTTTTCCCTGTTTTTCCCAGAAAAGAGAGAGAGACAGGAGCAAAGAAAAAGCAAAATACTTGAGAAAGCTTCTGTTCAAGTCTCTTGCCCACAATGAAATGGGATCACTTGTTCTTTTCTTATTAATTAGTTTGAGTTCTCTGTGGATTCTAGTTCTCAAACCTTTGTCAGAAACATAACCTGCAAATATCTTCTCCCATTCTGAGGGCTGTCTGCTTGCTTTACGAACTGTGGTCTTGGCTATGCAGAAGCTTTTTAGTTGGATCAGATCCCTTCTGGAAAGAAGTTTGGAGAACACTTAGGGAACTAAAAGTAGATCTGTTGTTCGATCCTGCAATTCCTCTACTAGGTATATATACATATGACCAAAAATTATCCTACAACAAAGACATTTGCACAAGAATGTTTATTGCAGCCCAATTCATAATTGCAAAGTCATGGACGCAGCCCAAATGTCCATCGACCCATGACTGAATTAACAAATTGTGGTATATGTATACTGTGGAATATTATGCAGCCATAAAAAGATGAAGATTTTACCTCTTTTATAATATGTTTACATGGATGAAACTGGATCATATTCTTCTTAGTGAAGTATCTCAGGAATGGAAGAAAAAATATCCAATGTTCTCCATACTATTATGAAACCAATATATAATCACCCACACTTTCATGCAAATGATAAAACACAATTATAGCCCAGAAAGAAGGTGAGAAGAGGAGGGTGAGGGAAGAGGAGGAAGGTGGCTGGGTAGAGAGAGGGTAATTGGAGGGGCTTCATCTATTATGCATATTGCAAGGGTACATGTCAAATATGTTAAAGTATAAATGTCTTAATACAACAATTAAATAAGTGAGGTGAAGGCTATTTGACCAGTTTGATGTAAATGTTCCAAAATATATACAAAACAGCACATTGTACCCCATAAATGAAGTAATGTACCCAGTTATGATCTAATTAAAAGAAAAATAGTCATTGGGGTAATTTAATAGGAAGTCACCTAGAGAGCGGTGGTGGATAAAATTAAACTTCAAAGCAAATAATGTTATCCAGAGGGGTCATGCAGTTAATAATATTATAATAATAATAATAAGTACATCAAAATTAAATGTTGGTTCTGTGATTTCTTGGAACATCTCACTTCCTTTCTTTGCCTCTAACTCTTAGATTCCAGCCACTGCATTAATTTTTTTCTTTTATAGTCAAGATTTTATTGGTTGTGTTAAGCATCAGTATAGACGTTTTAATTTGTACACAACTCTTAACATACGTATCCAAAATCTAAAAAAGCCATTTATTGTAATTCTTTTTTAAATGGTTATTTGGACAAAAACGCTAACTTCTCCTCTCTGAAATATTTTACTTTTTTTTTTTGTTCTTACTTTTTTTTACTGTTGGGGATTCATTGAGGGTACAAGAAACCAGGTTACACTGATTGCACTTGTTAGGTAAAGTCCTTCTTACAATAGTGTCTTGCCCCCAAAAGGTGTGGCACACACCAAAACCCCACCCACCTCCCTTCCCTCCCTTCTCTCTGCTCTTCCTTTTCCCCCCTCCTTCTTTCTCTCTCTGCTCTCCCCTCCCCCACCCCCACCATGTCATTAATTGTCATTAATTGTCCTCATATCAAAATTGAGTACATAGGATTCATGCTTCTCCATTCTTGTGATGTTTCACTAAGAATGTGTTCCACTTCCATCCATGTTAATTACAAAGGCTGTAAAGTCTCCATCCCTTAAAAATGGCTGAACGGTATTCCATGGTGTACATACACCACAGCTTGTTAGTCTATTCCTGGGCCAGTGGGCACCTAGGCTGCTTCCACATTTTGGCGACCCTAAATTGAGCTGCAGTAAGCAGGCTAGACCAAGTGTCCTTATGATAAAAGGATTTTTTTCCTTCTGGGTAGATGCCAAGTAATGGGATTACAGGATCAAATAGGAGCTCTAGCTTGAGTTCTTTGAGGGTACTCCATACTTCCTTCCAAAAAGGATGTACCAGCTTGCAGTCCCACCAGCAGTGTAAAAGCGCTCCCCCCTCTCCACATCCACACCAGCATCAGTAATTTTGAGATTCTGCAATGTGGGCCACTCTCGCCAGGGTTAGATGACATCTCAGAGTGGTCCTGACCTGCACCTCTCTAATAATTAGGGACGATGAATACCCTTTCATATGTTCGTCAACCATTTGTCTGTTTTCTTTAGAGAAGCTTAGTTTTACATTTTAAATGAATTCTAGGCAAATCATAAATCGAAAAGGAAAGAATTTTAGAGTCATGGAATTGCCGATAACAGAGAGTTTAGAGAGAGGAGTTTGTCATTAGGATCCAGATAAGACAAATTTTAATATTATAGGGCAATGTAGTACCTTTTTTTATCTCCCAGAACACTCGATCTTATAATTAAACTTCTGTGGCACATTTCAATTACATTGATAAAAAAACAAACAAAAAAAAAAAAAAAAAGAAAAGAAAGAAAGAAAGAATCTACTCAATGTGCTTTGAATTTCTTTAGAAAATAATTTAATTAATCTTCAAAATTTTTTTGTGGTACACCTAAGAATCTCTGCTGGCACACTAGTGTGCCACATTGGTTAAAAATCACTGCTATGGGGGTGGGGGGGTGTCTTACTTAAGGGAAATTTACTGCTCAAAAGTCTAGATTTACTCAACATAATTCAGGAATGGTTTATCCACTTTGAAAAAGAATTCAGGCAGTGATTTTTGAAAATAGACAAATCTCCTAATGCATTTTTTAAATAAAAACTTTTGAAAAGTGCAATTAATACTTAATTCTCCAGAACACATCCATTGCATAAAACAGTGTATACCTATTCTTCCCTGGAGAGACCCTTTTTTGAATTATTTACCTAGATTTACAAAATCCATCATATTTAGACATAAGGGCTGTCTAGAAAAGTATTCACCCACTTTTGTCTCTGTTTTTATATTACATGGCTAGATACTTTCTGGATAGCCCTTGTATTCTCTATTACCTTGATCCTTTTCTAGATTATCTTAATGTATAACACTTGAAAGCTAAATTTCGTTCTCCTGCTGTAAAAGATGTCAAGAACCTGAAAATTCAATGACCTTTGATAAATTCATCTGGAACAAGGGAAACTTCAAGGGTGTTTAGCTTAGCCAGATAATAGCCACTTTTCCGAAAGCATGTGCTCACTTTGTAACTCTGTGTCACATTTTGGTATTTCCTGTAATATTTCAATTTCTTTCATTATTATTATATCTATTGTTGTGATCCAAGATCAAGGATCTTTGATGTTACTACTGTAATCCCTGTAAGATGGTGAGCTTAATCCATAAATGTTGTGTGTGTTCTGACTGCTCAGCCAGCTGGCTAGTCCCTGATCTTTATCCCTCTTCTTAAGCCCTTCTATTCCCTGAGACCCAAAAATATTGAAATTAGGCTGATTAATAAGCCAGAAATAGCCTCTGAAGTATTCAAGCAAAAGGAAGAGCTACACATCTCTCATTGTAAATCAAAAACTGGAAATTATTAAGCTTAATGAGGAAAGTATGTCGAAAGTTGAGACATGTTGGAAGATAGGTTTCTTGCACCAGTTAGCCAAGTAATGAATCCAAAGAGTTCTTGAAGGAAATTACGAGCGCTATTCCAGTGAAAGTATGGATGATAAGAAAGCAAAACAGCCTCATTGCTGATACTGAGGGAATTTGAGTGGTCTGGCTGCAAGGTCAGTCCAGCCACAGAATTCTTATAAGCCAAAGCCTAATGCAAAGCAGGCCTTAATGCTCTTCAATTCTATAAAGGCTGAGAGAGGTAAGGAAGCTACAAAAGAAAAGTTTGAAGCTGGTAGAGGTTGGTTCATAAGGTTTAAGAAAAGAAGCTGTCCTTGTCACATAAAAATGTAAGGTGAAGCAAGTGCTGACATAAAAGCTACAGTACATTACCCAGAAGATCTCTCTGAGATAACTGATGAAGGTGACTGCACTAAACAACAGATTTTCAATGTAGACAAAATAGTCTTGTATTGGAAGGTGGTGCCACCTAGGACTTTCACAGCTAGAGAGAAGTCAAGGCCTAGCTACAAAGCTTCAAACAAGACTTATTGTCGTGTTAGGGCCTAATGCAGCTGGTGACTTTAAGTTGAATCCAGTGCTCATTCACCATTCCAAAAATCCCTTAAACATTATGCTAAATTTACATTTAAATTGCCTATGTTCTCCTGGATGACAACACATCTGCTTTACTGAATATTTTAAGCCCTTTGCTGAGACCTACTACTCAGACAAAGAGATTTCTTTTTAAAAGTTTATGGTTCATTGACAAGGCACCTAGTCAACAAAAAGCTGTGGCAGAGATGTACCAGGAAATAATGTTGTTTTCATGCCTGCTAATACAACATATGTTCTGCAGCCTATGGAAGGGGTCATTTCAACTTTCAAGTCTGTTTTATTTAAGAAATGCATTTCAAGGCAGCGCCCGTAGCTCACTGGGTAGGGCATCAGCCACATACACTAAGGCTGGTGGGTTCAAACCTGGCCAAAGCATGAAAGTATCTGGGCATTGTGGTGGGCGCCTATAGTCCCAGCTACTTGGGAGGCTAAAGCAAGAGAATCACTTAAGCCTAAGAGTTTGAGGTTGCTGTGAGCTGTGACACCATGGCATTCTACCCAGGGTGACAGCTTGAGACTCTGTCTCAAAAAAAAAAAAAAAAAAAAAAAAAAAAGAAAGAAAAAAGAAAAGAAATGCATTTCATAAGATGATAATGCCTTCAATAGTGATTCCTCTGCTGGATCTGGGCAAAGGAAGGTGAAAACCTTCTGGACATGATTCGCCATTCTAGATGCCAGGAAGAACATTCATGATTCAGGGAAGGACGTCAAAATATCGACACTAACAGTAATTTAGGAGAAGTTTATTTCAGCAGAGTTAAAGACCGCACTGGAGATGTGGTGGAAATAGCAAGAGGACTAGAATTAGAATTGTAGCCTAACTGGCTCACTGCAATCTCATGAGAAAACTTGAATGGATGAGGGGATCTCTTCTTAGGGATGAGCAAAGAAAGTAGGTTCTTGAGATGTATCTACTCCTGGACAAGATGCTGCAAATATTGTTGAAATGTTGAAATGACAACAAAGGATGGAGAATACAGTAATCTCCCTGTTATCTGGCACCCGTGAGGATTGGGAGATTCCAGATACATGTACTTTCTGGTTGCTTAAGAGTTACTAGTACTAAAAATGGGCCTAATTCTATACCCCTATTGTACCACACCATACCATAAACTCGGTGTTGATTTGATATTAATGTTGAAATACACTAATTAAAAGCAAACCAAGACAAAGACAAACTTCACTTACTATAACACAGTTTTACTATATTATAAAACAGCTTTGTAAATGCAGTATACAGTACAATTTTAGTTAATGGCAGTCAATACACTTTTAAACTTTACTATCATATTTTTTTTAACTTCAAGTAACACACATCACATGTAAGGCTGTTACAGAGAACACCTGGGAGCTGTGGGTGTGCTGCACAGAGTGCCAGCTGACTGATGGCAGTTATGTAGGTTGCTGGAGAGTGCTGGTTACTTGAGTTCCGACTAACAGGGAGTATACTGTATGGCATAAACTTAGTTGATAAATCAGTAACAGGCTTTTTGGGAGGACTGATTCCAATTTGACTCCCATCTACTGTGGGTAAAATTCTATTAAATAGCATCATATGCTACAGAGAAAGCCTTCATTAAAGGAAGGGTCAATCAATGTGGCCAACTTCATTGTTGATTTTACTTTAAGAGATTGACATGACTCCTCCCAACCCTCAGCAATCACCACCCCGATCAGTCTCTGGTCATCAACAAGGAGGCAAGAGCCTCCACCCACAAAAAGATTACAGCTCACTGAAGGCTCAGATGATGTTAGCATTTTTGAGCAATAACGTACCTTTAATTAAGATGTGTATATATTCTCATAGGCAGGAAAACCACCTGTGAGCAGCCATAGTCATGCCGTAAGAGCAAGAAAAGTGAAGCACTGAAATGGAAAAGACAAGCACCTTCTTCTTAGAGTCTCTCTCCCGTGCTTTTGGGTCTATCAAGGACTAACATTGCACTAACTGTGGAGAAATATTCAGGGTCTGTCTGCAGTAGCACAAAGTGGATCAAAGAAAGGTGGGTCTGGAGCTGAGAAATTGATAAATGGCATAAGTTCAAAGTAGGTGAAATGAAGGCACAAGTTTAAAGAAATGGTCTGGGTACTGATTTTCAATGTCATCATCTGACAAGGGGATATTGGGACCAACTAGCAGAATGTTGTGGGCTTAATGGTTTTCACAATTGATCTGCTTCTAGGCACGAAAGTGCAGGTTCTCTGAGGCTGTCCTTCCACCCAGTTCTTGTTACAGCCTTACCAGGTCCATTGCCTGCCATGTAAGAGGAAGCCAATACTCGGAGACTACAGGGGTTTCACAGCACAGAGTTTAATATCATAGGCACCACAGGAGGAGATGCGAGGGAAGTTCTCAAATCTATCTCCCTGAGAATTTGGGAGAAAGGGTTTTTAAAGATAGTTTGGCAGACAAAAGGCTAGTTGGGTCTGCTGATTGGCTGGGTTTGGAGTAGAATCATAAGGGTGTAGAAATTATCTTCTTGTGCTGAATCAGTTCCTGGGAGATTGGGGTGGGGGGGTGTCACAAGACCAGTTGAGTCAGTTCCTGGGCATGGCCACTGGTCTGGTCAAAAACTCGACTTAGATTTCACAAAGATGATGTTATGTATGGGAGCAATGAACAAAAGCTAAGAATCTTTTATCACCATCAGCTATATGACTCCTGAGTAGTAATCGATTATAGGAACACAAGCTAGGAACAAAGTCTGCTTATATATTATAACCATGTATATTCCCACTGAAGGCTCCTACATTGTGGCCCTTTAGTAATTTTATAAAGGGCAATTTCACTCTTTTTTTCTTCTCTTTTTTTGAGACAGAGTCATACTCTGTTGCCTTAGCTAGAATGCGGTGGCACCATCATAGCTCACAGCAACCTCAAGCTCACAGCAACCTCAAACTCCCAGGCTTAAGTGGTCCTCTGGCCTCAGCCTCCCAAGTAACTAGGACTACAGGCATGTGCCACCACCATATCCAGCTAATATTTGTATTTTTTGTAGAGACAAGCTCTTCCTCTTACTCAGGCTGTCTCAAACTTCTGACTCCAAGCAATCCTCCCACCTTGGCCTTGGCCTCCCCGAGTGGTAGCATTACAGGCATGAGCCACCACACTCAGGTATTAAAAGAAACTTAATACCCTGCCTTCCAATTAGTCTCAGCAGGTCCATCTGAGACCTAATGAGATGTCTCCAACACCCTCTGTTAGAGTGGTGTGCCTGTTACTCTTGACTTACAGGACACTTGGAGTAAACGTTTTTCATAGAAGTGCAGGAACCCAGTGTGAATATTTGAAAATTTAATCAACTGTTATTGTGGATTACACAACTGAATTCACCAACGAATTCAATCAAAACAGTCAAAATGGTTGCTCCTGCAATTTGATTTCACTTTCTAACTATACAATCACATAATGGATTAGTTGAGAGACACTAGGAAACCTTTTCTGGTGTAATATTTAAAAATAGAATTTTATCAACCAGGGTCTCAAAGGACTTAATTTAATAACTCCTTTTTTTCTCTTTCTGCTGCTATAAGGCGGTGAGTGTATTTTGAGTATTTGGGGTTGCACACCAGTGATCTACCCATATGACCAGAAGAAGCCTCTTAAGTAAGCTCTGGATATTCCCTGTCTCTGGCCTAAAAGCTTATTTTCCTGAACTAAGCCTGTTAATCCACTGTGGACCAAGCTCTATGCTCAGCGTTGAAGGAGGTTTTTATAAAAGAAATAGACACTCTAGCCAGGGCATATGATTATGACAGGTCTATATAGAACGAAGGAAGAGGCTTCAGTTATGTGGCACAGACTTTAACTACAAGAGATATTCAGAGTTGTGGACAATCTGTGTGCACTTGAACACCCTGGGAAGGACTCATAGAGAAAGTGGCATTGACGTTGTCTAACACTTGTCATTTTTGTCTGTGTGTAGCTGGTCGCAGAAAAATGTAGAGTGAGTAATAAAAATCCTCGGTTCAAGTTCTAGTTCATCTGCGCAATGGTCCTTTGATTTTAAGCCAAGCACTCACTGAACCCTGAGGTAGTTATTCCTGAAATGAGAATGATAACAGATGCTTTGTCTACAGAAAATGAGACTATGTAAAGTTCCATCAGCTTAGCAAGACTATGTGATTAGTGAGAATCTCGCTTTTCCTGGCCTTGCTTGATTATAGTCACCTTGAAGAGAATTGTATTCTAATGAATTTGAAAGGCAAACTGCCTTCAGCTGCATAATTCACCCAGCAGAAAGGCAAGAGAAAATGCACCACCATCCCAGCTTGAAACATTTATATTTCACTCGGGGGGGGGGGTTATTTATTATTATTTTTTTATTTCAATCTAAAGAACACAGTGATTCTTTTAAAGCTACAGGCAGTCATGCCAAGTGCCCAGGTTTTTCCAGCATATGACAGCTGAGAGTCCAGGATGAGTTGAAGGCTCTATTTTTAGGCTTTAGTCAAAGGATAAAAATCAGACCTTCCTGTGGGAATCATCTATTCTGAGTCATGCAACACCATCAGGCCAGAATAAAATAGCTCCCTAACCCAAAGCATTTATTACCTGTAAAATAAAAGAAACAGAAGCACAGTTTTAAAGATGCCTCTCCCTGCAACCCTAGAGCTCTTGAGATATTCTGTGAGATGTGCACTTTGCCCCTAGCTGGCACTAGTGGCCCAAGCAGCAAACTCTGCCACTCAATGGGAAAAGAGAGGGAGAAGCCTGTAAAGTCAGTGTGAATCACAAATTAAAGATGATTTAAACACAAGGCAAGGAAGAAAGCAACTGACCACTCTAAATATTATTCAGTAAATTGTTTGACAGACAATGGCTAAGCTTTGTCCAACTTGGACTGATACATCTCCCGTTTCTGTCTTCAAGGATGAAACGCTTCTCTTGGTTAACTCCACGAATGTACAGCATGTGACCATAGAAACAATATTCAATACCAACTAGACGTTGTGAGCTCATTTTCAGAAATGTATCATCTGATTTAAACGCTCTGTTTTTAAAATGAGGCAACTAAGGCCCATCAAATGTTAACAGCTTGTCCCAGGTAAATTAACAAGTTAGTGGCAGAACAGGATCTAGCACAAAGACTGTCTTCTTCTACTATTCTACTTCTACTATTTTCTAATCAAAGGGAGGTGTAGACTCCAAAAAGCTACAGACAAATGTAATACAGGACGCTATAGAGGAATGTGCTTGCTAGGTGACACTCAGCTGGTTAATGACAGAGCCCAGCTCATTCCTGGGTCTCCTGATCGCTGCCTGGGGATCTTTCCACTTCACTAGCATTGAGATTCTTCTAAGGCAAAATTCTAGAATGGATTATTAAACAGATGGCCTGGGAGCATTTTATAAAGAAAGCAATCATTAGCAAGCAGCATGGGTTCAGTTAGAACAAGTAAGTCATGCCAGGCGCATCTCATTTCCTCTTTGATGAGGTTACAAACAAATGTACACATTATTGTAGTGTACTAAAACGGGGCACACACCAACAGAACCAAGGTGAGCTGTGTTCACCCAGCTTAAGGTCATAGTCAACCTATCTCAGTCTATATATTTCTTCTTGTGTCCCTGGTCTTTTCCAGAATTCTACTGTCCTCCACTTCCCTACATTTTTTTTTTTTTTTTTGAGACAGTGTCTCACTATGTTGCCCTTGGTAGAGTGCTGTGGTGTCACAGCTCACAGCAACCTCAAACTCTTGGGCTTAAGTGATTCTCTTGCCTCAGCTTCCCAAGTAGCTGGGACTACAGGTGCCCACCACAATGCCCGAGTATTTTATTGTTGCAGTTGTTCAGCTGTTGTTTAGCAGGCCCCAGCCAGGTTTGAACCCACCACCTTCAGTATACATGGCTGGAACCACAAGCACTGTGCTGTGGGTGCTGAGCCCACTTCCCTATTTAAAACGGGGGCCTCCAGTGAGAATACACATTCTTTCCTCTATAACAGTGTTTTTTTAACCTCTTTGATATCACCGCACACTTGAACCTATAGTTAAGTTTCCACGGCACATTTACATTATGTTGCTCGAAAGAAAAAGTTAAAAAAAAAAAAAAAGAATATACTTCCTATGCTCTGAACTTTCAAAAATAATATAATTAATGATCTTTAAAAATTTTCATGGCAGCCCACTTGTGTTGAAAATCACTGTCCTATAACCTGTGTATAGCCAGGAAGCTTTACCTTTTCCAAACTGGAGATATAGGACTTATATGATGGTGAAAGTTTTGTTAGTGAATACTGGTTTTGGAGAGAAGACATGTGGATATAGTATCCTTAGTGGGAAGACACTGGGAGCTTCAGATTCACCTGATTATTTTTCTAGTGCTATTGGGCAGGTGCTATGCATCTCCAAATGCCAAGAGCCCTGGGAAGGAAGGGAGATACCATTACCTGGCGGATCATGCAGACATGAACATATCTCAATTTGTTATAAAATCAAATTTACAGGTTCTTCTACTCATTATCATGGTATGTATTATTATGGAAATGAGGAGTGAAGGAACTTTGAGAAAATTTTGCAATGGGAGATAGGGTTTTAACCTATAGAAGTCTTTATCAAATTGCTACCTGGAGCAGAGCTCACTTAATAATGTTGCCTGCTATCAGGATGCCGGGGGCAATATGAGGTCACCAAAGCTTCCTAGACTGGGCAGAGTAACCAAGAATTTAATGGAATACATAGTGAATTGTGACCTCTGTGAGACATTGCCAAAGACTTCTATGGTCCTCCCATTAAGCATGGTGGCCAGATTTAAGGACACAGCATGTCTTAATTGATGGCTCTAGAGTTCTCTAGAAGTTGGCCACTGTCCTCTGTTCTTGACTTGTCGGTGGTCCTGTTATGACCTGAATGAAAACATATGCTGTTTACTGATCAAATGAATAACAAAATATTTTGGCTTGATTTAACTTTCTAACAGTTAATGCTGTGCAAAGATGGTGCAGCCCCAGGACAGTTTCTGCTG
Organism: Loris lydekkerianus; assembly: GCA_963574355.1. Lineage (NCBI taxonomy): Eukaryota > Metazoa > Chordata > Mammalia > Primates > Lorisidae > Loris > Loris lydekkerianus. Next base: position 55,874 of record CAUYPK010087637.1, on the reverse strand, counting down.
CTGAAGGTGACAAAACAGAGAGTGGATGAGGCTTGGTAGAGACACAGACTAAGAGTTTTAATGCATCTATGAGGTCATGGGCCCAAATAATCCTTAAACATTTTCTCTATTTTGTGATTCAATTATTCTAAAATACAAGACCATGAAAAATCTGAAATGCAAATGCATATCTCTTATTAATGGTCAGGGGAAGTAGTGTTTGTCTGTTTCTTTGTTTATTATCCTCTCTTGGTTTTGGCTGTCCAAGGTCACACATGCCATATGTGTTCAATATGCTCAAGACTCGGATGAATAACTCAGAGGAGAACAACTGACATTGGCGAGCCTCTAGGTCAAAAAGGTGAGAGTGAGTCACAAATAGATGCAAATGTTATGTTTGCCTAACAATGTTTGGATTAGAAAAATAGTCCAGAGGAAAGTGATCTGTTTATTCTGATACCCTAGTTTAGAGGAAATATTATAATACTTAAAGGCAGAAAGTGGACCTAAAATATGCTTTTGTTTTAAATAAAAAAACTCATAATGAGATTTTATTTTTTTTGCCAGAGTCTTTGCCTGTTGTCCGGGCTACAACGCAGTGGCATTAGCCTGGCTCACAGCAACCTCACACTCCTAGGTTCAAGTGATCCTCCTGCCTCAGCTTCCCAAGTATCTGGGACTACAGGCACCTGCCACCATGCCTAGCTAAATTTTCTATTTTTAATAGACACAGGGGTCTCGATCTTGCTCGTGGTGTTCTCAAACTCTTGAACTCAAGGGATCCTCCCACCTTGGCCTGCCAGAATGCTAGGATTACAGGTGTGAGCCACAGCACCTGGCCTGATTTTTTTTTTTTTAAATGGAAATCTCCTAAGTCTTTTAAAATACATAGCCAAGGAAGCTCTCTTTCTATAGATTTTGAAAAGGAACCAAAGCATACCTGGTTCTCGGTATGCTCATGAGCATACATCAGTGTGGGTTCTCAGATGGTCAGAATCAAGACCATGATCAGGAAGCTGCCAGCAACAGTTTCAACCACTCAAATTATTTAACAACTGAATGTCCTACTCATTTTCCTGTATTCAAAACAATGCAAACAAACAAAAACAAAAGACAAAAGTCTTTATAATCTCCCCAGTTCATAAGAGAAGAATTGCACGTAAATCTTAAATCATGGGCCCACATAATTCATGGAAGGAGGGGGAGATGAGAAGGTGGAAAGAACGAGGTGCTGTCCAGGCTCTAGGCTCTCATAGCCCTAGATCCTGACCTCAGTCTCACACTCTCCATGAATCCCCATTTTGGGAGGAAGGATTCTTGAAGGTTAGGATATTCGGCTATAGCCTGAAGCATGAGAAAAATTCAGCCATATGAATTCAGGCAGATACGGCAGATGCAAGGGTCTTTAGGGAGGACAGAGTTTGGGGGTTTCTGCTCAAAGCTGGTAGAGTGGGCTGGGGTGGCTATGAGTAACAGGGAGAGAAGGATGAGCCGGCCGAGTCAGAAGCAGCCAGACCATGAGGGGTCTTTAGGCCACCAGTAAGGATTGTAGGTTTTCCCCAAGCACTCTGGAAGACAATCAAGAATTTTGAGAAGGCAAAGACATGTCATGAGCTAAAAATTTTAAAGCTTTCTCAAGCTATTATACAGAGACTAGGTTGTTATAGTATCAGGAGTGAAATAAGTAGAATGACCAGCTCAGTGGCAATTGAAGTCATCCAAACAAGACTAATAAAGGTTTTTCAACTAGAAGGGGATGGTGAAAAGTGCAAGACTGATGTATGTCTAGAAAGAGAGCTGAGAAACTTGGCAGCTAATGGCTAAGCTGTTGTTGTATGGATAATTCAGTGATGTAGAAATGGGTTTAAGAAAGTCAGATGTTTATACAAATGCAAGGCATTGCTATTGATATAGCAACACAGACCAACATGTGTGTTCCAGACTATAAAAGACTATTCTTGGTAGACAGACTTGCCAAACTTATGCAACATAAGGAAGAAAGCATCACAGATATACATTCACCCACCAGATGATTGAGGGCCTCTGATGGATCCTGGGAAAGCCAGAAAATCATTAGCAATAATTACGACTCCAATTACTTCTCACTGTAACTCACCCATATGGCAGGGCTAGAACTGGCCCTTTTGAGATAGAGCTGTTCTTGTATACCCAGGCAGGATCTTGAACTCATCAGTGCCATGCTGATTAGGTGACTAACTTCTGAGAAAGGCATTCCTATCCCCTACCCAGGAAAGGTACTGAGGGCATTCTCAACAGCCTTTCTACTTTTACACTGCATTTGGACTTGCAAAAGATGCATCCATTAAGCCAAAATAGCCATGCAATTTTGGAAGCCCCAAATCAAATCATTTATATGACATTGTACAGAAAAATTAAATGGTTTATTATATGATTTTGTTATCTTTCCACAATAAGCCTGGGTCTTATTTAGCTATAGCAAAATTACTGCTTCATAAAGAGCTTCTCCGAGTCTGAAAGATGCTATATAAAACTCAGTTCTATTTCCAAGGCTGCTATAGATCCAAAATAAATTGTCAGCAGTCTGTACGTTCATTTATACATACATACTGTACCTTCTCTAACTGAAAATATTTCACACCACAGATTGAATTCAATATGCTTTCCCTGAAGATGTTATTCTGAAGAACAGAAGCACTATTACCTAAAATTTAAGAAGATAAGAATATTAATTGCACAGTGATTCTATTGCCTATCTGCACTGATGATTCTCTTAATCTTTCCAATTACAAAGTGACAAATACGTATCTTAGTTTAATTAGAAAATATGCGATCGGATCCTTACCTCTGGGGGCAGATTACATTTGCAATTCAGAAATTAACAGCTGTGGTCTATGGAAAATGTCTTTGGGCTAGTTCGAGTCTACTTGGGATCAGTATTTACTTTCTAGATATCCCAAAGCAGAAAACAGGTACCAGCATAAAGTGAGCAGTGTGGGATCCCTTTCAAATTGCATAGGTACATTTTTTTCTGTTAAGTCAAGAAGACTATTTACAGTGATACTTTTCAAAGTTAGCAAGGTTATTATCAATTCCTAACAGCATTGTTATTATTCTAGTTTTAATTTATTATTTTATTTTATTGAGAGGGTCTTACTCTATAGCCCAGGCTAGAGGGCCATAGCATTAGCTCACAGCAACCTCAAACTCCCAGGCTCAAGCCATTCTCTTGCCTCAGCCTCCTGCATAGCCCAGCTAATTTATAGTAGAGACAGGATCTCACTCTCGCTCTGGCTGGTCTTGAACTCCTGAGCTAAAGGGATCCTCCCACCATGGCCTCCCAGACTGCTAGGATTACAAGCATGAGCCACCATGCCTGGCCTGTTCTAGTCCATTTTAAGAGCAGTTCAGCACTATGAATCAAGAGGAATAGAAAGGTTCATACTCTTTACATAAATTTATCCTCAGCTTATAAAATTGTAGTCTAATAAAATATCCCCAAAACATGGAAAGATTATATGTACCAGGAACGTGTCAGATCAAGATTCACAACAGTAAAATGTGGGAATAAACTTACGTATCCAACAATAAGGAAGTGATTAACAAAATTATGGAGCATCCAATCTAATATTATAAAACCTTTTTAAAAACTATGGTTCTGTAACACCCTATCTTGCTAGAAAAATGATTGCAGAATGCTTGCCATTATACAACAGAATTAAAGAAAAAAGTGAATCAGGACAAAGAAAAAACAAAGGTAGAGAAATAAATTGTTGATCAGGTAAGGATAGCACCCATAATGTATGTCTTAATGTCCTGAGAAAATTTGCTATGTAATTGATTCATAACTCCCCAGCTTTTGTGGCAAAAAATGGAGAAGTAATTTTTATCACTAACATTTATTCTTTATAATTTACTCAGGGAGAATTTTTAAAAGGGATGTTAGTGAAATTAGATTATCTTTCTGCTACTCATACTTGATTCCTCATAGATTTTTCTATTTGAAGACAGATTAAGGAAAAATTTCCTTGCAAATCAGTGAGTCAAAAGCATTGATCAATACCATACCCTGAGTTGGTGTCCTAAACTGCCTACAGGACATTAGCTTTGCAAGCCTGTGTGACTGTGTAGAAACAAAGATTAAGTTATTGGGGTTCAGGATTGATACTATCTCTGCTTCCTATATTTCCACACAACTCTATCTCCATCCAAATATGGGAAAAGTGGGTTACCATAAATTATCTTACTGGCAGAACCAAGTGTGATCAGGCGATACTATTCAGCTTTTATGCTGATTCATCAGCTCACAGTGAAACAAGCTTTTTCACCCATCTACCACTCAACATCCTTATATCCTAATTTTTTAAAACTGAGATTTAATATAATAAAATGTAATACATTTAATAATAAAAATTTTAGTCTTGTTTAGCAGCAATGCTAAAATTGCATATAGATTAGACTAGCCTGTATTTAAGAATCATAGGGTAGTTTATTCCTATTATAGTTTTATTTTGGTTATTTATTCATTCATTGACTATTTACTTGGACTAGTTATGATGTAAAATACCTTCATGAAACCATTCACATTCACGTTAATGAAACTTTTTATCACCCTCACAAGTTTTACCTCTTTCATGCTTGATCCTTAATTATTGTTTTTTAATCTGTCTTTTCCATTATATGGCAAATAATTTACTTTTTAGTGTGAAGTTCATGGTGACATAATAGGTATTTATCCATTGCTTTTTTGAACTGTGATTGATGAGTCTGTGACTTTTGTAGGTAAGACAGAAGGGATTTCCTCTTATGCAAAAAAAATTTAGTCTCAGAAAATGAATCCACTTCTTTATGTATTTAAGGTCAGCTGGGATGATGGGGAGAGCTGTCTAGTCACTACCCCAGGATAGGAAATAAAAATTTGAAATGGAGGTGGGTGAGGTGGGTGGGAATGATACCACTTCAGTAGGAGGAAACTGCAGAAGGAAAAAAACAAACAAAAAACCTATAGCAAGGGGTGGCGCCTGTGGCTCAAAGGGGTGGGGCACCGGCCCCATATGCCGGAGGTGGCGGTTCAAACCCAGCCCTGGCCCAAAACTGCAAAAAAACCCAAAACCTATAGCAGGAACCAGTCCATGTTCACATCATGAAAGGGACAAGTAGATTAGAGCTGTAGTCCCCAACCCCTGGAGGGCAGAGCCATACCCATCTGTGGTCTGTTAGGAATGGGGCTGCGCAGCAGGAATGGTGGGGCTGGGCGAGTGAGCAAAGCTTCTTCTGTGTTTACAGCCCCTCCCCATCACTCTCAGCTCTGCCTGAGCTCCGCCTCCTGTCAGATCAGCTGCAGCATAGGATTCTCATAGGAGTGCGGACCCTACTGTATACACCGTGCATGTGAGGGATCTTGGTTGCTCTCCTTATGAGAACCTAGGGCCTGATGTCTGAGGTGGTGACGCTAGCACTGGGGAGCACCTGCAAATATAGACTATCATTAGCAGAGAGGTTTGACTGCACAGAGACCATGGTAAATCAACTGCTTGAAGAGTCACATCAAAACCCTATCAGTTAGTGACAAGTGACAATTAAGCTGCATCTGGTGGCAGGCTATACAGGCAAGTGAGTGTCTTGCTTGATTCATCCCAAAACCACCCCTCTTGCCTCCCATGGAAAAATCGTCTTTCATGAAACTGGTCCCCAGTGCCAAAACATTTGAGGATCACTGATTTAGAATATTCAAGAGTTAGTGAAGAACCAAGCGAAAGAAAAAAAGAGGGACTAATGAAGGGTGGAAGGGAGGGAAGGAAGAAAGAAGATACTAGGGGGCGTATTGAGAGAAAAAAAATGACCATCAGAAAACACTTCAGTAGGGCTTCTGGCTAAAAGACACAGTGCCTTTTGTGGTAAAGAAACTAAAGAAGGTCATGAAATGGGTATTAAAAAAAAAAAAAAAGGCAGCCCATGGTGCTGTGGCTTCATAAAGAGCCTCAGAAACAGGGAGGCTGTAATAAGATTCCACCACCATCTCTGCCCACAACCAGGGCTAGAGGCAGAGAAAAACGTCCCCTACTCCAAAAGGGATCTATTTTTGTCAAGTTAAATGAGCCTAAACCTGCAGAGCTGAATTGGCAGATGAATATTGTTAATTGGTGCAGTTTCTTCAGTGCAGGAAAGAGTTTCCAATCAGGCTAGCAATTCACCAGCTACATGATCAGCAATTTATTAATAAAAATGAACTGAAGTTTCAGAATCTTTGATAATGATGAACCATGGTCTTCTGCGCTGTGTCCCTCCCTTGGAAACAGAGCACTACACGAAGCTTCTGTGGTACCCTCTCCAGACCATTCTTTACACAGCAACCTTTCAAACGGCTTCCCCCACTTAGGAGTTTCTACATTTAGACGTCAAATCAAGCCGCTCTAATTGCCTAATTGTGATTCTCCCATCATCAACAGATTTTCAAGGAGTTTCTGATTCAAAGTAACCAGGAAAATCTGCTAAGTGTATCTTATTTTGAAAAGTGAAGGGAAAAGAACCCAAAATAGACAGGAGAAACAGTCCTTCTTTTAAAACATTCATCTTTGATTATAGTTTAATGAATTTGACAAATGAATCCTCCCTGTAACCACATTAAAACATGGCGTGCTGACACCACCCCAAAGGGTTACTGTCTCCCTTCAAGGTAACCGCACTCCCTAACCCCCACCACAGACAGCCACTGGTTTGCTTTTTGTCACCATAGGTTATTGTTGCCTTTTCTAGAATTTTATATAAATTAAGTTGTATGATAGTTTTTTAAAAACTCAGCTGAATATTTTGTGATTCAATCTGTGTTGTTTGAGGATCATTGGTCCATGCCTTTTCATTATTGAATAATATTCTATAATATGAAGATACCCCAATGTGTCTATCCATGGACATTTGGATTGTTTTCTGTGTTGAGCTATTATGAATAAAGGTGCTATGTATATTAGTGTCCATGCATTTGTGTGGACATATAAAATGGTCATGTCATATAGTAAGTGTATTTTAACTTTTTAATAAATAGCCATCTGTTTTCTGAACTCGCTGTATCAATCAGTAGTGTCTAAGACTTCCAGTGGCTCCAAACCTGAGCCACTGGAATGGATATAAAGTGACATCTTGCTGCAATTATAATTACATTTTCCTGATGCCTAGTAATATTGAATGTTTTTTCACGTGCTTATTAGCCATTCATGAAGTTCTTTTTGTGAAGTGTTTGTTAAAATCTTTGCCATATTCTAAAGTAGGATCATTTGTCACATTGAGTTGTAAAAGTTCTTTATATATTATTGAACCAAGTCCTTTGTCACAATATATAGTGAATATTTACCTTTTCATTTTCTTAATGGTGTCTTTCATATATCTAAATTTAAAAATTTTGGTGAAGGTCAGTTTCTCCATTTTTTGTTGTTTGTGCTTTGTGTGGCCTAAGAAAGTTTTGCCAGCCCCATAATTGTAAAGATTATCTCTGTTTGCTTTTAGAAGCTTTATAGTTTCGGCTTTTAAATTTAGTTCTATCCTGCATTTTGAGAAAATTTTTGTGTGTGACATGAGGAACAGATTGAGGTCCATATATGTGTGTGTGTGCATGTGTGTGTGCACGCACACGTGTGTCTATTCAGTTATTCAAGCATTATTTGTCAGAAAGGCTAATCTTAATTAAATAACCTTGCTACCTTTGATCAACAATAATTGACCATACCTGTATGGTCTATTTCTAGACTCTCAATTCCAGCCTATTGATCTGTATGTCCATCTGTATGAAGTGCTGCACTGTCTTGATTACTGTCACTTTATAGGGAGTCTTGAAATTGGGTAATCTTAAAATTCAGGGGTTTTTTAGTCTCAAAATTATTTTGACTATTCTTATGTCCATAGCATTTCCATACAAATGTTAGAATTAATTTCTGGGTAAGAAGCCTATTGGGATTTTGATTAGCATATCATTCAATCTATACCACCCTTTGAGTAGAACTGACATCTTAACATATTGAGTTTTCCAATCCATTAACATGGTATATTACAACATTTATTTATATCACCTTTAATTTCTCTAAAAAGTGTGTTATAGTTTTCAGAGTGTATATTTTGCACATATTTTATTAAATGTCTTCTTTAAGTAGCTCCTGTTTTTAGATAGTATTATAAATAGTGTGGTTGATAAAATTTTAGTTTCCACTTCTTATTACTAGTATATAAAAGTACAAATTAGTTCTTATATTGACCTCAATCTCAGGACTTTGCCAAATTTATTAGTTCTAGTAGTTTTTAGTAGTTTTCTTATGATTTTCTATGTAAATGATGATATTGTATGTAAAAAGAGACAGTATTATTCCTTTTTTAACCCATATGCATTTTACATATTTGTTTTGGTTGTATTTCATTGGCTATAACTTCATGTGTAGGGTTGAGTAGAAGTGATGACAGCAGCATTTTTGTTTTCTTCCTCGTCTTGGTCTTTTTAAATTTTTTGTCAGTTAATATTCTGCATCTATTGAGATAATCACATATAATTTTTCTCTTTTATTTTACTAATATGATAATTACATTGATTTTTTAAGCACTAAATCAACCTTGTATTCCTAGAGTAAAACCCACTTGGTTATGATATATTATCATTTCTATGTACTGCTTGATTCAATCTGCTAATATTTTGTCAAAGAATTTTGCATCTATGTTAATGAGGGATGTTGGTACATTATTTAGTTTTCTTTCACAATGTTTGTCTAATTTTGAAAATGCTTATTCTATGAAATAAGTTGGGATATGTTTTCTCTTCTATTTTCTAAAAGTTTGCAAAGAATTGGTATTATTGTTTTCTTAAATATTTGATATAACTTACCAATGAAACAATCAGGGCCTGGCATTTTTCTGTAGAAAGATTTTGAATTTCAATTTAATTTCTTCAATAGATAAGGGGCTATTCAGTTTTTCTGTTTATTTTTATATCAGATTTGATAATTCATATATCAAATGTATCTTTTTAAACAATTTTATACATTATAATGTATAACATAAAAATTATAATGTGTAATTTTTATTAATTTTTCAAAGGTATGACTATTTCTTCTATTGATATTTATCTTCTCATGTTTTTTCATTGATTTTCTGTTCTTGTTTTGATTTTTTTCTTTCTTCTATGTAGTTTGTGTTTGATTTTCTCTTCTTTTTTTCTTCCAGCTTCTTAAGATGCAAGGTTTGATTATGAGGCCTCTCTTCTTTTTTTAAATAATATTTAAAGCCAAAAATTTCCCTCTACATACAACTTTAGTTGCATCCTACATTATGTGGCCTGTTATTTTTCAGTTAAAAACATTTTCTGATTTTTCTCTTATTTGATCCATAGATTATTTAGAAGTATGTTGTTTACTTGCCAGATATTTGCAGGCTATCAAAATATGTTTCTGTTTCCAATTTATGGTTAATTACATTGTGATCAGAGAATATTTTTGGTATGATTTCGATCCTTTTATATATGTTATGGTTTACACTATGATTCAACAGATCCGAGTCAATATTCTATAGACAATTTAAGAAATACACATTCTACTTCTGTTAGATTAAGCTGATAGACAGTTTTAATCCAGACTTCTAAATATTTATTGATTGTCATTGGCTACCTCTTCAATCAATAACATAAAGAGATTTGTTGAAAGTTTCAATCATTAACATGTGTGTATTTTTCCTTTCATTTCTGTCTTTTTCTTCATGTATTTTGAAGCTCTATTTTTAGTGAGGTGCACACACATTTAGAAATGCGATGTTTTATTAATGAGTTGACTCCTTAATCAATATAAAATGTCTGTTTTAATGTCTGGTAATACTTATTGTCCCAACATCCATTTTAACATAGCCACTGCAACCTTCTTATCATTCATACATGCCTCGTAAATGTTTTCTATCTTTTACTTTTAGTCTATCTTTGTCTTTTTATTTAAGTTGGGTTTCTCATAGATCACCTGGAGTTGGATCTTGCCTTTTGATCCAGACTGACAATCTCTGCCTTTAATAGGAGCATTTAGTCATATGTATTTAATATATGACTCAATATGGTGAGTGTAAGTCAATGAACTTACTATTTGCTTTCTATTTGCAACATTTGTACTTTCTTCCTTATTTCTCATATCCTGCCTAAAAATCAAAGAATTTGTATTATGCTGTTTTATCCCATGTATTAGCCTAATAAAGTCTACCCCTTTGATTCACTTTTTAAATAGTTGCTTTAGGGTTTCCAATATATACTGTTAACTTGTTAGAGTCTTCTTTCAATAATAATTTAATTCTCTCTGATCTTTGTGCTGTCATACATTTTATTTCTATGTTATAAACCTAATAATAGAGTATTAATATTTTTCCCCAAATGTTCAATTATATTTCTAAGGAATAGGTAATTGACCAAAATTTTTACTACATATTTGTTGTTTCAGTCACTCTTCATTCCTTTGTTGGTCAAAGTTCCCATCAAGTATTATATTACCCTGCTTGAAAAACCCCTTGAAAGGCAGAAATGCCAATTATGAATTATCTGAATATCTATTTTTTTTAATTCACTACAACTTTATTTATTTTTTTCTTTCATTTATTTATTTATTTTTGAGACAGAGTCTCACTTTGTTGCCCTGGGGTAGAGTGCCATGGTATCAACCTAACAGCAACCTCAAAATCTTGAGATCAAGCAATCCTCATGCCTCAGCTTCCTGAGTTGCTGGGACTACAGGTACCTGCCACTATACCCAGCTGACTTTTCTGTTTTAGTGGAGATGGGGTCTCACTCTTGCACAGGCTGGTCTCGAACTCCTGAGCTCAGGCATTCTACCTACTTTGGCCTCCCAGAGTACTGGGATTACAGGTTTGAGCCACCATGCCTGGCCTGTCTATTGCATTTTAATAGAGTATTAGAATGGAATCCATACGTAGATTTATGACAATACACAAAAACCAAACATAAATGTCTCGATTGTCATTCTTAATGTAAAAATATTGGACCTAAAAATAATTTGAGAGATCATAGATAAGAAATCTGAAAATTGAAAGTCATTTCTTTAGTTTTAAGAATATATGTGTTAAATAATCAGTAACAAACATACTGCTGTACCTCAACTAGCATGGGATATGTGCATTTGGTTGTTTGTTTGTTTGTTTAGCAGGCCTGTGCTGGGTTTAAACCTACCAGCCCTGGTGCATGGGGCCAGCGCTATAACCACTGAGCATGGGTGCCCAGCTGGGATATATGCATTTTGAAAAAGTAGACTGCCTGATGTTAAAAGTAGTGTTACTGTTAAACATCACAGTCTTTATGTTATGGGATTTGTGCCTGTTAAATTGTACCATAACCTTCAGGTGGGCCAGTTGGGGCTATGAATGCCCTGGGCTAGGGCTCCTTTGAGATGAACTTGGAATAACTGGCATTTCTTCTAGAACATATCCAAACAACTTACACTGTTCAGACAAACTTCAACATCACTTTCTGATTAGAAAGCAAATTCCCCCCAATCATTAGCATAAAAAACTTGGTGGGTGCAAATTGTCCTTAATGTCAAAGCAAATTCAGTCATAAACTTGTCTATTCCCATCACTACTTTTCTCTTCAAGGGCAAAGCGGTGTTTACAATGTCTCTGAAACTCTTCATGCTGCACCCATTTATATATACAAACACACATGAGATCTCACGACAAATAAAGCTGAAGCTGGGGTATGATCCCCACTTATCTGACTCAAACACCCATGCACCTCCCATTATACTGCACTGCAACATTTCAGCATTGACAAAAAAGGGACAAAATTACCATAATATTTAAAAATAATCCTGATGAGAAAAAGAACAAACATTTAGGAACCATTGGTCTATACTACAAAGGTAGCCCTTCAAAGTTTCTTGGTAAACTTAGAAGCCTGCTAAATGCATTTAGCAAGATATGTGATGCAAAAAATGAATGTGATAAAGAGATGTCCTAGACCATCACAACATTGTGCAAGGTTACAATCATTAATAATGTGATTATCAGCAGGTAATTATTCCTGAATTGCTGATCCCTCATGATTTGTAAAGTGAGACCTTTTTGTACCATCTCCCAAACAGTGACACTGTGAGGATAGGCCCAGATTATCCTTCTTGTTTACCAAAACCATCTTTTAGCACCTCAGATTTTCCAGGTGACAGATAATTTCAGTAAGTAGCACTTCAGAAAAAACATACTTTGGTCCCAATGTACCACTAAGGGAGACCAAATCTCATAGAAGCAATTTCTACTGGCCGTCCACAAGTTGTCCAGTGAATAGTTTTGGACTTCTGCACCACGCATACATGCACTCTCTTCTCCTTCAGCAATGGATCCTGTAAATGCTCCTAGGACATAAACTGCATTCTTTTTTTTCTAACATCCTGTAGCTTAAATGACAACAGAACTCTTTTTGACATACTTTAAGATTTCTTGCATTTTCAAAAAGTTTTGTGAAGTTGAATTTATCCTGGGAAATAAATCCTCTGAAAGTGTTTTTCTACACTGGGAATGGTTTGCTTTGCTGGTGGTGGTATAGGCATTCCAGTTCATGGATGCTGGGTAGGTGGGAGAGACTTGGGGGTGCGAATCCAGCTCAAAAAGGAGGACAGGTCTATTTTCATGTCATAATGGTACACTTTGGGAGAGCCTGGTGCATGGATACCACTCCCTGTCATCTTAAGGCAACATGATGTGTGTTGGCCACAAGAAGATTAACCCCCATTCCCATTGCCAAAGTCAAATGGAATTTTATGGCTGTCAAAATGGGCAAAACATTCATCCAAGCTGTGGGAAACAATATGGTATCCACTTGGAAGTCTTTCACCAGAGTAATGGCAAGATCACAGAAGAGTATATCAAAGCATGTGAAGATGTCAAATGTTCCCAAGGTGGTGTTGAAAGTCACCAACCCAGGCTTCTCTGGTACATCATACTGAGGCTCAGAGTACAGGTGGTACTTGTGGTACTGTGCCACTAGTTTTCCTTCTGTTCTTACACCATGTTGGTTTTATGTTGGTAGTAGCCATTAGGAGGGCACGTGGAGTGTTGGGAATTATATGTGTTCTTGTCCCTAAAATTTGCGAGACGCAGAAAGAGAGAGAGAAAGAGATAGTGTTCTTAGTGAGGCATCTTATACTGGTGCAGGACCAAATCTGTGGGGGTTTTGACAGGGAACCCAGTTTACCTGAGGGTCTGGGTATCCTCTAGATTAGGAAAAATAGTTCCCCTAGTAAATTTCCATCCATAAAGTGCATTTTTTGAAGTCATAATGATTTGAGTCCCTTGCTTAGCGGCCTAGTCACTCTCTCCAGAATATTTATATTCTTGTTCATGAGATGCAAGGCATCATCCTGAAAAACAGGTCTATCTGTTTTATCTGGCAAGATAATAGCATGCTCACACACGGCTTGCTTTCACATTTAAAGATGTATTTCAGTGTCTTCAGGCTCGCGTGGAGATGTCTGTGCTCTTTTTTATCTTTGTTCCCCTACACACAGTGCCTGCGCTCTGGCAACTTCTGATTTTCTCTTACTGGTTTGTTTGTTATTGTTGTTTTAATAATTTGATTGTGGCATCTCATGGCATGTTGTTATGGGTGTTTATTCTGCTTGAAATATGTTGAGTTTCTTGAGTCTGTGGCTTTGTAGTTTAATCAAATTTAATCAGCTATAACTTTGTAAAATACTTTTTTTTTGCATCCTCCATTTTTTAAGACTGAAATTTCACATATTTCACTGCTTGATATTATCCATAGGTCACTGAGATTGTTATTTCTTTCTTTTTCCTCTCTGTATTTCCATTTGACTATATTGAGCTTTACTGCTATTTCTTTTTTAGTGCTTAATCTGCTATTTATTGCATACATTGAAAATTTCATTTGAAATATTGTATTTTTAGCTCTTCATTAGGTTTTTCTTAAATATACTTTTCATAATCACTTTATGATATTTACATTTCCTTTTAAATCCTTTAATGCATTTAAAATAAATATTTTAAAGTTCTTTTCTGTTAATATTATCGTTTCTGTCTTTTCTGGGTCTTTGACATATTTTCTCCAAATTATGAATGCATTTCATTATTCCTTCACATGTCTAGTAATTTTTATTGGAAGCTGGAAGCTGGGGTTAGTGTGTAATATTGGGTGCTAGATTTTGTTGTCTATAAAGAGTGTTGGACTTCGTTCTCAATGCACTAAAATTGCTTAAAGATAAGCTGAATTCTTTTGAAGGTTGTTTTAAAACCATGCGAGGAAAAGTATAGTATTCCCTTTACTTTAGCAATGATTTAACCCTTTTTCTAAATCATGATCTTTCAAGAGACTCTACTGAATGGTTCAATTATTCAGTCCACTCCTGTTGGCTGAATGTTGAACATCTTCCAACCAACCCTGTGTGAACTGTGAGAATTGTTTAGCATGCAAATCCCATCCCATTCTTTACTCAGCCTCATGGAATTTTTCCCTTTGCATGTGTAATTTAGTGTTCTACAGTGCTGAGGCGACCTCAATACATTTGCATAGAACTCTTTCTCTGCGTACCCTTCTCTCTGGTACTTCACACTGCAAATTCCAGTCCCTTCAATCCCTATAGACTCTGATCATGATTAGAGACCACACTCTTCTTAAGTGTCTTTTGCCTGGATGGCTGCCCAGAAAATGCATCCAGGCAGAAAGCCAGGGAGACAGTAGGGCTCACTTTCTTTGTTTCTCTTCTCTCAGGAATGTTAGTCTTATACATTTTGTCCAGTATGTGTGAACACTTTTCTAGTTGTGTATGGTAGGACATCAAATCTGGTGCTGGTTAGTCCATCATGGTTTATGTATCCACAATAATTAAAAAGAAAAAATATAAAATATAAAGAGTTATGTAATTAAGAACACAGGAGATATAGTCAAATAGTAATTGGTTGTGAGTTTGCCAATCGCTCCATAGAACTAAAGTAGGTTTTATCTTAATAATTTTATATGACTATAAATGGAACCACAGTAACTACTTTTTTTTCCATGAAAATTTCTCCAAAAATGTAGATAGATGAGCCAGGTCTAGACACTTTTTAATTAAAAAGTAAAGATACTTAATTTCTATCAAAAGTTGCATTTGGAGTATGTTTTTTACTTTGTTAAGCAATTCTGTCACAAAGTGAGACTCCCCCCAAGGACAGATTGTATTGTTCTATTTTATAATAGACAGGGGAGTATCTTAATTCCTACTAGACAATTATAAAGAACAGTTTTTCTTCTCTGTTTTTGCCTCTTTGCTTCCCATTTGATTAATCTTTAATGAACATATTGAGGTCCAACTCAAGTCCATTTCTTCAGGGAGCCTTACCCAACAATTTTATCCCTATTTCAGTTGTGATAAAGCTAAACAGCTTCCAAAAAAGAGACCATAAAACATAGTGCCTGAAAGTACATGGAAATTTCTCTGTTAGTTCTCAGTTTGAAGGTAAGCAGTCTGGTATATAAGGCAGCTCTTTCCAAGCTTTCCCTCAATCATTGTGCCATGATGCCTTATACGGATTCCCTATCAAGTCAAGGCTAGATTTATGCCACTTTTTTTTAAGTCCGTAACAGTCAGTTGTAAAGGAGAAAATATGATGGAGAAGAGCACATGCTCCTGGATTAAGTCCACTAATCACCCTTTATTAGTGAGGACTTGATCACATGGCTATAGCTACCACAAGGCAGGCTAGAACATGTAACCTCACGGGAGAGCCATGGTGTGACCACACTCACATATCGGAAGGGAAAATGGATTCTGGTGGACAGCTGCCATTCTCTCCATTCAACCCCCTCAGAACTAAGCCCTGTGTTCAGATCTAGCATAGCCGTCAGCCGTGTTAACTGGACAAGTAAGAAAGGATACTCGAAGTGGGAGGGTCCACTTAAAAAAGATTTTTGCCCCAGTATCTCCTTTTATAAATAAAGTATTATTTGTATAAATAAAAAGTCAAAAAACCTGACCCTTGCTTAGTGATTTTTATTAATCTTTTTTGTAAAGTTGCATAAGTCTACTAATGAGACATTCTCCAGTCTAATTTCTTTTTAGAACTCATTTCAGGGAGGCAGTAGAGATGTGCAAGTCACTCACCATTTCTACAGGTTTGGGAACAGACAAGATTCACATCTTGATTTTGTCATTCTCAAGCTCTGAAACTTTGGTGAATTGACTTAAATTCTCTGAGACTCAGTTTTTTTATGTGTAACAATATATTACTTTCAAATTATGGTGAAGATTAAATGATATAATGTATCTTGTAGAGTGAGGACAGAATTAGAACCTTCCACATTAGGGAAATACACACACACACACACACACACACACACACACACAAATGTTCACCTTGCTCTCTCTCACTGCTTCACTGTTCCCCCTTCTGTGGAATATTCAGCAGTCAACAATGTTAACAATAAGAGGTATTTTATTCTATTTCCTCAACAAAAATGCAGATTTTCTTTTTGGAGAAGCTGCTCATTCCTCGAAGTATCTGTCCAGGGAATAATAATCATCAACTGAACTTAGAAAAAAATTTCAGGCAGCATGACAGTTAGAAGAAAAATTGCCTTTCTTCTTTTTATCTTTTTTCTTGCTGAGACGTGGAAAAATCCTTTTGGGTATCCTCAAACAAATATTGTGTAGCAATAAGAGCATCTGTCTGGGAAACTCCCTGCTAATCGGAATTCTTCCATGACTAGTTGTGTGGCCTTGAACAAGTCACCAGGCTGCCTGGGCCTGAAAGAATAATAATCACAACAGTCACTTATGAGAAGCAACTTTACATAGGACTGTAAGTTCGTTTTCAATTTAGTTTTACAATCAAGGCTGAAAGAACTTAACTAATTTGTCAAAGGCTTTTGAGCAGTAGAGCAGTGGTTTTAATCCAACTCTGCTTTATCCAAAAGTCTTGTTTTTAAACAAATTGGGAGATCAGACTAGCTTCCCTTTCAGGTTGGATAAGGCTCTAAAATTCAATGACTCTATGAATTTGAGTCCAGGAAAGATGAAAAGAGAAGACAATTGCCTGGAAGTCACTAGACTGAAAATGTGTATTTATTTAGATACATTTTCATAAGGCAAATATATTTGTAGCTCAACTCTGGCATTTAGCACATATGGAGATATACAAAGTACAGAATATACACGGAAAGCCGTTCTCTTCCTCTTCGGGTCAGGGCACTTGAAAGCAAGAAAAATTCCATGGAGGGTACAGGACTTCGAATTTCCCTAATAGAACTTATTCATTAATTACTGCCCCATGTTCTAGTGTGAAACTTCTTACATGTATTTTTTGTTACATCCAACTGTTTACTTGTACATTGCCTGGCACTTCAATTACACTTTCTTCTTGGAGAAAGGTCTATTTTTTTCAGTCTTCTCCAAGCCCAACGCCAGCTGGGTGCTGTGGCTCAGTGGTTAGCATGCTGGCCCTACTCACTATGGGTGGTAGGTTCAAACCTCATCTGGTCCTGAGTAACAAGAAACAAAGGAAAAACAAAAAAACATGCCAAGCCCAAGGTTGCTGCTTTTCTTTTCTGCAGGTTTCTGATTTTAAGCATTTTCCTACACTAAGGCTCACTTCAGAGATTCTCGCTATCCACTGACTATCTTTGCATTGTCATGGATTTCCAAGTTATAATCCTTGCTTTTGTTTTAATGTGCAATTAATTTAGTAACTATTTTGCCATAGAAACTTGTGGGAATACAAAGTGATACATGTGCTCAAAATTTGTTTATTTCACAAATAGCAAACTGAATCTGTTTGTGCTCCGATGAGACAGCTGGCTAGGCTATCATTTGTGTCACCCTCACTTTACCGTGTTCAAGAAAGTGTGCTATGTGCTTCATTTCCTTTATTGCAGTTAACCTTCATAAAAACTATCTGCAATCCTAACATTTTGGGAGGCTGAGGCAGGAGGATCCCCTGGGCTAGGAGACTACCCTGAGCCAGAGCGAGACCCCATCTCTACTAAAACTAGAAAAACTAGCTGGGCATTGTGGAACACATCTGTAGTCCCAGATGCTTGGGAGACTGAGGCAAGAGGATTGCTCAAGCCCCAGAATTTGATGTTGCTGTGAGCACTCTACCTAGGATCTGCTTGGTATCCTTAAAAACCTATTTCTAAGCCACCAAGGTTTTGGCCTTTATTTGCTTTGTAAAGCCTTTTATTTATTAAATTGCTATAAACTGAATTGGTATAAAGCCAAATTAGTTTAAATTCCTTGGTAGCAGCATAAAAGAAACCAATATAAAACAAGCAACAAACTAAAGCTGTCATTCAGTCAGAATCCAAAAATAATAATAATAAAGGGAGATTTAACATGGGGCTCTGGCTCTAAAGCAATTCATTTGTTTATCTGATCATGCAGTGTATCTAATCCAGCCCCAGAGACGTGGTGACAGATGCCGCGTGTATTGGGATGAATGCCCAAGTGAATGTGTTTTATTTGAGAGCTGTCAGACACAGTCAGTGTGGAAAATTTTTTAAAATCTTAAAATGAATATCTTCTCCCTTCACCCCTCCTCAACTGTATATGTGTCCCTTTTGATATTACCAATAGATGAAGAGGGGCAGCCATTGCACCCTGGGCACTATTAAAGCCACCCTTTAGACCACATCCCGCTCAGAGAACCTCCAGTTCAAGTTGAGTCTAGGGGGGTGCACTCCATTGTCATGGAATGTCTTGCACAGACAGGGGACACTTCTGCTGTTCTTTGAAACTGGAACTCAACCGCTATTGAGTGTGGCTGTCAATTCCCCTGGTGAAAAAATTAGCACAGTGCATTCTGATTTGTGAAATATTTTCACTTGTATTCCCTAAGAACGTATGGTCTTGTTCAAGGTCATCACTAAACCAAAGATTAAAATAATGGGGCAGTCAGACACACACTGAGCAGACAGAAGATCATGCAGGTAAATGATGTTAATCAGCAGGGAATGCTGCAGAGAAGAACCAGGTAGCCTGAGAGGTAACTAAATCTGCATGGACTGCAGAAAGAGGAAGGAGCAGGGCTAAGGGCAAGAAATCTATTGTCTTTCATTTTTAAAAAGTATCTACTATCTCCACGTACCTATCTACCTGTATAACTATCCCATTTCACAAAAGATTTGAGACGTTATAAAATAATATTCACAGTTAAATAAAAAAATACAAATCAACCAGAGTTAGAGAAACCATCGATGAAAGAGAAAGCTAAGGTCAGGTTAAAGATGAAGAATGGATCTCCAGATGTCCAGTGCATATAGAAAGTTCTGCCAGTTTATCAGCAAAAGGAAATTTTTTTTCATACACTTAAACTTAGGTAAATTTCTTACATGCAACTTAAAACAGAGAGCAGACTGACAAGGTAGATGACATTCTGAACCATCTTCTTTCATAAATGTGGCAACAAAGTGTTTTGGGCTCTTTCCTCTAGTATCCCTGAAACTCGGATGAGACCTATTGCCAAACTAGAAGTTCGTGAGATGTTAAAACAATGTAGCTTCTCTCTGCAAATCTCTTAGCTCCAGTTTTATCTAGAGGCAAAGTCTATTCTTTCTGGCTAAATTGTATTTTTCAATTTTACTTAAATGTCAGATCTTTCTTTGGAGAGTTTTGATGAAAAACTGAGCTGCTGACAGGACAAGATTACTTTCCTCTGGAATATAGGTAGGTGTGAGAAGTGTGTGAAAGTACAGCCTTTAAAGGTGATGATATCTGGTGATAGAACATTTATAAAAACACAGCTACCTAGCCAGGACTCTCAGATGAATGGCCAGGCCTCCCATTTCACTGCCAAGCCTCACTGTAAGAGGATGAAGGATGGGCCTGTGATGAAAGGCCTAAAATTAATATTATGTCCTCGACATCTGAAAATGAGAGGGTCTCTAATGTCCTAACTTCAGGTTTCCCTCATTACTTGTCTCCCGTGAATAAGCTCCCCTTCCTTGTGGAGGGGACCAACCACAGTTCCTACTTATCTCCACGTAGTGGTTTGTAGTTCTTTGCCAGCACAGAGACTTTTTCATAACACAATCACATTCTCCTGGAAGAACCAGGGGGCACTTCACCTTCTTGATACTACAAAGTCAGCCTCCCAAGTCCTTGGCTGTTCATTCCATTCCCAAGTGCCACCTCTGTGTGCAACCCCACGTGGTAAGTAAAACATGGCCCCAAAATTATTTCCTCGAATACAGTAGAACCTCCATAGTTGACCCTCCCCCCATTTACCACCTACTTAAGTTGACCTCATTTTCAGAGCCTGGACATGCACCACATGTACGTATCAGTACAGTAGGACTAATTCCTTATGTTGACCACCTCTGTATGCTGACCAGTTAGTTACAGTCCCTTGGACAGTCAACTTACAGATGTTCTACTGGATATTGAGACAGCCCTGCCACCTTCTTTGGCCATCACAAGGCATCCCGAAACCTGAGTGATATCAGATGGCTCCGTGCCTACCTTCTCTCTGTTACTTACAGTTGAAGAAAAGAAGCAGCAAAGAAAGAACTTTATTCCTCTGCCCACAGTTATCATTTTCCTCAGTCTTAATTTTTTCCTCTTTCTGTCCAAATTTTATACTCCATCTCTGTGCTGTTCTATATGACTGATACTTTTCATGATTCAAAATGACATCTTCTGTTCCGATTATATCCATTCTGGTGACAAACATCTCTTTTCTCTACCAGAGTTTCTCAAAGTGTTGTGATCAGACCCCCTGCATCAGGATCATCTGTGTAATCCTTGATAAAATGCTGATTCCTGGACCACATGGATAGAATCTCTGAACATGGGACCTAAGGGTCTGCATTTTTAACATGCTCCTGTGGTGACTCTGTCGATAGCTTTAGGGCTACTTACCTAGACATTTGGTAACATGGGTGCAGATCCATCAATGACTGTCTTACCCAGACACAAAGACCCAACCAGAGAGCCTGGCTGAGTTGGGAGCCTCAGGACAGCAGCTGTATGCATTAATTGCTGTCCCCACTTTAATGGGGCACTTTGTCTTGGTGCACTGGTAAGAGAGTCTATTGTCTCATACACTCCCACCTGACACGTATAGCTGGAGAGACTAAAAAGAGACCCCACCTGCACAGAACATCCCCAGACAGTGCCGATTCCTTCCTGCCCTTCCTGTGATCCAGGGACATTGCTCCAGAAACATTTGTTCTCAATTCCTCTTGCTGAGAAGTGACATGTGGGTTCAGAAGGCAGTGTGACCTCTTTTTAGTTAAAAGAATTTCTATGGAGAAAAAACAAAACTCAAATTGTAGTCATACTTATTGACATTTTATGTAAATTAGCTAAAGAATTTACCAAATACTGCATATACTTGGGCTTATTTGGTTTTCTTTTCTCATGGGACACATAGTTTCCTAATCTGTATTCAGAGTTTACTAATTACAAATTATTGTTGGTCTTACAAATAATTTGACCCAGCAACAACAAGCTAAGAATGCTCTTTAAACATATATATTTAATTTTCAGGTGTTCTGAAAACAGTGTCCATCAGTGAGCTTTCAATCTAATGTGTACATGAGAATCATCTAGGGACTAAGATATCATAGTGTCTAAGAGTGTTTTGAATTCAAGTTCTGGTTTTGGAATCCCAGTCCTGCCAGTGTATTAGTCAGGGTTCTCCAGAGAACATAACCAGTAGACCTCACACACACGCACACGTACACACACGTACACACAGACACACACACCCCACACATACTTGTACACATGCACATACATGCATGCACACACACATGGAGAGCAAGATTGGTCTGTTTTGAGGAATCAGCTAACATGATTATGGAGGCTGAGAATGCCCATGATTTGCCATCTGTAAGCCGGAGACCCAGGAAAATCAGTGGCATTAGGCTAAGTCCAAAGCCTGAGACCCAGGGGAGCCACTGGTGTTAATTCCAGTCTGAGAGCAAGAAAGACGGGATGAGGCAAGAAAAAAAGGGGGAGAACCAATTCCTTTTGTTCTGTTCAGGCCCTCAGTGGACTGGATAGTGCAAACCCACCCTGGAGCTCTGCTTTACTGAATCCACTGGTTCAAAATTTAATCTGATCTGGAAATACCCTCACAGACACACCCAGAAATAATGTTTAATGTTGGCAGCCCATGATCCAGGCAAGTTGACACATAAGAGAAACTTCACAGCAGGCTCCTAGCTTGTAACCTTGGATGAGTTACTTAACCACTTCATGCCTCAGTTTCTCCATTTTTTAAATGGGCCTAAGGACACTGCTTACCTCATCGTGTTGCTGTAAGGATTAAATTAATGAATACATACAAAGCTTTAGATAAGTCTCTGTCCAAGTACACACAATCTATGTGTATTAGTATTCAATAAACATAGTTCTGTAAAACACAATGAAAAAATTTATCCAGAGTAGATCCCTTGGAATCTATATTTAAAATAATTATTTCTAATAATTCTGAGGCCAGTGGCTTGTGGGCCATCCTTTAAGAGACAGTTATCTAAAGCAGTGGTCTGCAGAGGGGTGAGAAAATGATTAGGATGACCCATTGTGCTTTGGGAGGGAATGTTAGAATTCTATTTCTATTTACCTTCTTTATCCAAAATAAGATATTTATTTTTATAGTATTTAAAATACTAAATGGTTGGGGCCCACACTGTTCTTACATGGTTTGGATGCCATAAAGAGGTCTCTAGGAGTTCCCCATGAGGAGAGAGTGGGAGCCCCACAGAATAGAGGCTGGTGGTGGTCCCCTTAACAAGAGTTTACTCCCAGAGCATTGTAGGTATTGCGGTTTATAATCATGCTGAATGAAATAAATATATAGATTATATTTATATGTGTCTAATTATAGATGAAGTAGATACATCCTTACAAAATCAAAAACAAGCTTGAAGTGATTTTTGCCAAAAAATTACACACCAATAATAATGCTGATGATTTCAGCAAACATGAAAAACAAGGAAATGGAAACGTTGTCATTTGCCTTGGTTTTGACATAATCCCTGTGCCAAACAAATGTCCAATATAATTCGTCTTCATATAATCCATGTGATGAAACAGAGGCCTCCCTGAAATTGCATTCCTCAAGAACGCTG
The DNA here is from genome assembly GCA_963574355.1 of Loris lydekkerianus. Lineage (NCBI taxonomy): Eukaryota > Metazoa > Chordata > Mammalia > Primates > Lorisidae > Loris > Loris lydekkerianus. Next base: position 32,836 of record CAUYPK010087637.1, on the reverse strand, counting down.
CCTGAAATACCAACTGCTTCTGCCCTAGTTAACGATTACTTCATATCAGGTATATACAGGGTGTCCGTAAATAAAACAGTCCATTTTAAATTGCACAGGAACTTGATGGACATCTTGCATTATGCCATGATCTATGAAGGAATATTTATCAGTGCATTAAAAAGGTTTAGAGAGCATTAGAGTAAATTGGAAGATTCAAGATTCTCTTTGTCAACCGGTAAATTCACGTGCACAGAGATCAATAACTAAGCAGGGAATGCCTTCCTGCTTTCTTTTTTTCTCCCTTCCTCTCCCCAGCTCGCTCTCTACTGGTGGCTCTGACCTGTGCTTTCCAGGACTCTCTAAGCGTAGCATGTTGACACTCAGAGTAAACGAGGTGCTGTAATTTCCAGAAGGGAAAGGAAGTAAAGAGTGTTCCTTACCTCCCTCTCCTGTGCACATGAGAGGCGGATGGAGTGTGCAGACTCACTGCTGGGAGTCCCCAGGGAAGGGCACCTTTGAGGACTCCCAAGCAGGGAAAAGACTCCCAAACACAGAAGGCTCAGGGAGGACTGATTCAACTGATTCAAAGAAATATTCACTCTTTCATGTTTAAACTTCAGAGAATTTCTATATAACAGAGTTTTAAGAATTTCTTAGAAAATAGTATGGAATATGGGCCAAAGACCAAAATCCAATCACATTCATCAGATTTTCTCATTTTCATTGCAATCTTCTGTCCACTTACTAGAGAATATTTGTAACCATAATTGCCCTACTAAACTAATCAGGAAACCCTCCTGGAATTCAGCCCAGAGTTTTTAGTTGTAGGAAGACTTCCTTTAAATTCTGAGAGTGGTCAATCTACAATATTGAGCTTATCAGGGTTGATAGAACTGGCCTCTCATTTGATTCTCTCAAGGTAAACAAATTTATGAGGTATGACTATAACATAGTGAGGAGGGGTTTTTATGAGGTCGACAATTAAGTTTGCAAACTCATTCTAGAAAAAGTGCTGCATACCTCACTGCTGAATATCACTTGAGTTACCAGATGGCCAAGGGGAATATTTCAAAGGTGTCCATAGTGATATTCAGCAATGAGGTATGTAACACTTTGTTGTTGTGAACTTAATTGTCCAACCTTATATAAACTCTCTTTTGGGGTAATGTCAATTGTGGTACTGACTATAGTAGAACCGCTGTAAGTCAACCACCTAAGAGACTGCAACAAACTGATTAATACAGGGAGGTGGTGAACTCTCTATATTAGGGGGGCCTGCTGTACTGATACATACACATAGTCTGGTCTGTGAGAATTAAGTCAACTTAAGGAGGTAGTCATTGAAGGGAGGTGCTCAGCTATGGAAGTTCTACTGTATATTTCAAATAATAACCTCATCTTGGGATGAATATACAGCTCCCACAGAGATCATCTCAAAGGAAAAATTCATTTGTTTGGTTAAGCTGCAGTCTATACATTCACGTAGCAATCTCATTTCTCTAAGTTTACAAATTTCTAGACAGGAACCACCGCTAACTTAGCATTTTAAAGCTAGTACATTTATGAGGGTGTTAAATACAGGTATAACATTTAAAGCTGCAGAGCTGGGTTGGAGCTGAGCCATTCGCCAGTGTTGGCAGGCTCAAGCTCAGATTCTGGAGCTGACTATTATGACCACTTTTGGTTTCCAAAAGTCGCAGTCCATATGATTCAACTTAATTCTGAGCTTTGCTTGTGCCTATAATTATAACCATGAACAAATATTTAATTTCCATAGGCGGGTTATAGTAGTTAGCACAGTACTATACAACAGAAGCTATATCACCATTTAAAAGTTAGGAGCACAATGCATGCTTTTGAGTCATTAGTAAATATCATAAAATACAAATAACAAAGCTCAGGTCTGATGTATCTTGCATCCTCTCTAAGGTCTGAGTAATGTGGGTACATGATTATTTTACTACCATAAAAAACCTAAAAGAGTTATTCTCTCTGACCCCACCCCCTACGCCTACATAAGGTTGAACCAGAGGCTGATGTTCATTTAACAGTGAGCATGTATTAGGTACAAAGTGAAACAATGACTCCTTGATATAATTACAGAGAGTTACACACAACATGGTAAATGCCTTTCAAAACTATTTGCTCTGCAGAAAATTCTATTCAGTTTATAGTTGATCACATCAACTTCTATCTGTTGTCTGTTTCAGTCTTCTGTACCTCATATATTTTCTTTTGTTTAGTCAGCTCCCAAAGGTAAGGGAAAATCAACTTCTGCCCACAGAAAATGTACTCCGATCTCTCATCAAGTTACCTTACTTATAACAGCCTCTTAAGAACAAACAGAAAGGGGAAGACAATTCCAGATGGGCTCTGATTGAGTAATTTGTTTTAATTTTGAGTTATGCTCCCAAGAAGCAACTTCATCTAAAAAACATGAGACCTTGTTGATTACATAATGCACTTCTGTACTTTACTTACCGTGAGATTATTCTTTTTTCTTGTGTTATGGCTTCTTGGATGCTCCTCACGAAGTTAGCATTCCACCTGAAGGTATAGTATCATAAACAGTAGTTGGCTGTTTTTGTTGAACTTCTTTCTCAGAACCATCTAGTTGAGTTAATCTCCACACAAATGATGATATCATGATTCTCTCTTCAAATTAATCTCAATTCTATTAGACTTTAATGCAAACTTTTATTGATTTTGAGGAGAGGCTGATAAATTTCCCTGATAAAACCTTATTCCTGAAGATTCTCTCACACCCCTGATCTTATTGACCAGCGGTTCTGAACTGATCTCTCTCTCTCTCTCTCCCCACTACAGGGTAATATGATTATTGGAAACAAAGATGATAGAGTAAGAGTGGTCTAGGACATGTGCTCAGGCTGTCACCTCTTTTGGTTGTGTACCAACCACCAGAGTGATCTTGGGTACTGATGAGGGTGTCTTGTATGGGGATGTTACCTCTTGAGTTTGTTGAAGCAGGTAAACAAGTTAAGAACAATTGATACATGGGTCAATGTAAAAGTTTGAGACAGACGATGTTATGGTCTGTTATTTCACTTCCAAGAAACACAGTCAACAGTGTCCTTTCTGATTAACCCGTGCAACTCTTAACTTGCTTGGCTTATTGGTATTGCTGAGAGGGATATTTGTCTTCATCTGTGAGGAATTTTTTTATGTTTCTTGCTTTTTGCATATCTCAAAACTTTGGTAATGACCCACATACCAAGGTGCCTGGTTGGAGTGATAGATACAGGCACTATCTATTGTAAGCATTCTGGAGCTGGCAGTTCTGAATTGCAAGAGGGGTACTCACCAGTTTTGGCAGGTCCAACTTGTATTCAGGATTGCTTGGCTCCAGAACTGGTTTTTAACCAATTCTGACCAACAGAAATGGGAGTTACAGAGTTACAGTGGTTCAACTTAATGAAGCTCTGCTGCCATCCTCCCTTGGTGCCCCAAATATGTTCTTTTCTTACACTAACTCTCTTCAAACGTGGCCTGTTGTCAAGTGACCTCTTTTGGGTCCTCTATTTTGCATTGACCTTGAACTTTCTTTCCTAGCATCAAAATCCACTGTTCTCCAGTTAGGGATCACTAGGTGTTGCTGACTCTGCATTACCCAGCTTCCACTCTCATATCTCAGTGGAATCCAAAGAGATTTCTACCACAAGAGAATCTTTTTTTTTTTTTTTTTTTGAGACAGAGTCTCACTCTGGCCCCCTGGGTTAGAGTACCATGACCTCAGGCTCCCTCACAGCAACCTCAAACTCCTGGGCTCAAGCAATCTTCCTGCCTCAGCCTCCAGAATAGCTGAGACTGCAGGTGTGTGTCATTAAGCCCAACTAATTTTTCTATTTTTGGTAGAGACAGAGTCTTCCTCTTGTTGAGGCTGGTCTTGAACTCCTGAGACCAAGGTATCCTCCCACCTTGGCCTCCCAGAGTGCTGGGATTACAAGCTGAGCCATTGTGCCAGGCTGAGAATTTTTAATTAGAGTAGGAAGGCCAAGGGAATACCTTTGGCTAAATGAGGGGTGATGGAGTGACGGGGCACTTACTTGGACCCAGATTCTAATCACAGGCAGGTGGCTGCCTACCTCCTGGAGAGACGGATCATAGTCTTTTCATGAGTAGTGATGAGGCAACTGGAGAAAAAGTTACATTGTTCTCCAGGCCACACTCAAGATGGCTCTGTTTTTGCTACTTGTTTGACCATGGCTTTAAATAGTATACCTTGAGAGACATTTTGAGATCAAGGAGTTTACCTTTGAGATGATTTCTCCTCTTTGTCAGCTTTGGGGCCACTTTTTGGCACATGATACATGCTGTTATGATATTGCAATCTACTGGGATAAAAATAACTCATGATGTCAAGCCCTGGGCTCAGGAGCGCTGCCCTCCCGAGACGGTCTGCGAGGAGGGGAGACAAGGTGGGCCAGTCCCAGAGCCTCTGCGGAGACGAAAATAGAGTGCTAATGGCCTGCAGCGACATGGACGGGAGTGGGAAGTGGACAGATATATTTATAAAGGAAAACGGCTCTGAGCATCTGCTAAGTCCCCATTCTCTTATTTTTCCCAGGTCTATTTCTGGCTTCCCTTTCCACAGCTCGGGCAGATCCTCAGAATAAAGTCTTTCTCTGGCCTGCCCAGGCCTCCAACCGAGCCCCGAAAGAGGCAGGCCACGAATGGTGATTGCCAGCGTCTGGAGTTTTTACAGAAAAACATTCCCCTGAAATGGAAAGACACACAAGGGGAGTGATCTCATCGCCATTAATCCCCCCCACCAACTTTTCGGTTTGTTTCTGTCAGTGGAACTCAATCCAGCAGCGCCGCTCAGTGGTAGGTCTCGGCACTGCAGGGAAAGCTAGCTGCTTGTTTATGAATTCTGGGACTCAAAAAGCAGAGCTCAAGGAAACAAAATGTTAAACCTTTATCAAAAGGGGTAAGACCTCTCTCACTAGGGTAGCTGAGAATAACTTCCTCCTTCTGTGCTCTCTGTAGACCGATGGCCGGCGGTTTCTAATCCAGCTTTCTGAGTCACGGGAGTGACCTCACCTGAGCACCAGTTTGTAATGGTAAAAGAGGAAGGTGAGAGATTTAAATGCTGGTCACGAATCTGGAACTTTTATTCAGAAATAGAAACATTAAATGAAAATTGTATTGCTTTTCCACCTGACTAAGATTCTTGTGAGGCAACACTTATTTGGAAAAATATATTCATGTAATTATTTTGTGCTCATAGTGTGACTGTACTTACAAACACTGATTGTTATAATCAATCATTTTAAAGATCTTAGAGTAAACTCATTAATCAAAATTTAAGCTTTCTTTCTTTTTTTTTTCTAAATAAAATTTCATATACACAAATACAAACTCACAGAAGCAAAAAATGAGATGATGATTCTTCTCCCTGCTGTGGCTGAGACGAAGATAAAAGTGTTCTAGATTTTCTATGATTCTAGATTTTCTATGTTCAGATTGTTATTCCATACCTTTGATGCAGCCACAAGAATAGAGTTTCTTCTCTTCATATGCAAATGGTAAACCTCACAGAACGAAGGTAAGGGGTTATAGAGAATTGTGCAAGAAATCAAAGAACCTGACCCCAAATCTGGATCTATCTCAATAGATTCTAACTGAAGAGCTTGGCAGCCTCTCAGAAGAATTAAAGTCTCAGTTCATTTTGTGCTGCTATCTTGGAATATCTGGGAAATTTATAATGAATAGAAAGAAATTTATAATAGACTGGGAAATTTATAATGAATAGAAATGTGTTGATTCATAGTTCCAGAGGCTGGGATATTCCATATCAAGATGCAAGCCTCTGGTGAGGCCCCCTTTGCTGTGTCCTTACATGACAGAGGGTGAGAGAAGACAGGAGAGGGTAGAACTCACCCTTTTCTAGGGCACCAGTCCCACTCACAGGGTGATGTCCATATGACTTAATCACCTCTTAATGGTCCCACCTCTTAACATTGCTGCAACAGGCAATTAAATTCAACATGAATTTTGGAGAGGACAAATATTCAAACCATGGCAATGATGGAGGGGACACCTCCAAAGGGGAGGAGGGAAACAGTTACAAATCATGTTCTCAGCTCTACCTGGTCAGAAGATCAAAGCATAGAAGTTTCTAATGGTTAAAGAGTCACCCAACAGAGAAACTATCCAAGAAGGCCAAGTGACCTCCAAAGCAAGGTTTCTCAAGGTGGCACCTGATGTGGTTCTAAAATGTCTCAGCCTTGAAATTTTTAAAATATGACTTGTCCATTTCCCAGGGGACGTCTGCCTCTTGGGGACAGAGTTGCATTAAGGGCACTGGAAAAACTGATCTATAATCCAGAACTCCAAATTTACGGTGAGAACTAAAACTGCCAGAATGGACAGGAAATGTCTTTTCTACCTCCTCTCCTTGTAGAAAAGCTGCATGGGAAGATGAATTATAGCTGGAAGATGGTTTGGTGATCATGAAAACAAAGTGTGAGGGTGGAGGAAATGAAATGATCTGAATGGCTAAGATTGCTGAGTTGTGACTTACCCATCTTGACCAGGACATGCCCAACAAACATCCCAAGGCACCTATTGGGTTCCCCAGAAATAGACTCTGATGCAAGGATCCCTGTGAAAGTGGTTTTTCAGAATGTGTTACCAGGGAAAACTTGCAGGCAAGTGGGGAAGTGGAGCTGGAAGGGGAAGTAAGCTAAGCAAGGCTGAGTTATCAAGCCGAGTCCCCAGGAAGGTGGGGTTGGTTCAATCTCATGGGAGAACTCTGGAGAAAGTGGACTCCCCAAATCAAACTGTCCCAATCAGGGCTGAGGGAACTGGACTATGCTCCTGCACCCATAGTCATTCAATAAGAGCCACCATGTGTTCAGGAAAACAGGCTGTAGCAACCTTAACAAAAGTCAGCACTGGGCTATGGTCAGTACTCAAAGAGACAGGTGCCAGCCATCAACTGTGGAAGCAGACTCGAAAACCAAGTGCACAAAGTGGCATGAATCCGTGGGGGTGCATGGTCAGGGGGTTGGCCAATGTATCCTGCCCCAGACTGTTGTGGGATACTGACTCATAAGGTAACTCTCAACTGCACCCCCAGTCTTGAGCACCCACTAAGGGCCACCCATTTCTTAGCTATCTCCTGGTCTTTGAACTTGGGCATTCATAACCTATGCCCACACATACCCTTATTTTGCACTTAGACAAAAATCTTAATAGCTCTCCAGGTACTTACAGTCTATATCACTTAAAGTGGGTGGGGGGTGGGGAAGGACTGGGAATTACATAGTTAACAAAGGCCTGAGTAGTTGGTCACCTCATCCCCCTACATGGGGGGTGAATTATGTGACTGGGGTGACAGTTCATTTAAATGAAAAAGCTAAAATGTTTACTGCATCCTCATCTTCTCTAAAAGAACAGCTACAGACTCTAAATATTTCGTCTTTGACTTTGATAGACCAGGAGAGGAAAGAACGCCTTGGACAATGACCATGTGCGACCAGGTTTAAGATATGGAATGGACCTTGCAAAGACCCCTTGCCTGTGTGTACCAGGCCTTACAATGTGTGTGCCGGGAGAGGGAAAGGGTTGGATAAAAGTAGACCGGCTTGTCAAATTCCTTCTTCCTTCACCCCCAGATAGGGAGCCCAATTTTATCGGTAATCTTTTATCCAACCCTTTCCCTCTCCCGGCACACGCATTTTCATCCTGAACCCCCTCCCACTCCATCTCTGTCTCAACTTTTGCTCCCTTTTCTGTGTTCCAGGGAAATTTTTTTTCCTACTAAGTGTGAAGTGAGGAAGCTGCTCTTTGTGATAAAAGAGCAAAAAACTTTCTCAACCTAGATATTTCTCATACTCTTTTGCGAGGGTTTAAACTGAGATTTCTGAGTATAATTGAAGTCAGTCATCAGTGAATTTCTCCCCAACCTTCTCCGTGTGAACAAAGCACAGAGTAGTGACTTGAGTTGGTTATCACAAGATCTGACGTCCCTTTGTTTCAGATCGAAGATGAAATTAAGAGAGAAAAAGAACAGGGCCCTTAGCAAGAAAGAGGTTCTGAATCTGCAGCCCTGCTGAGCTGGGTTCTGAGGTCTGTTCTCCTTCTCTGGAGGCATTTCTGACACTTCAAATCCTGCTCCAGGACCCAGGAATGAATGCACAGCCCCCACCCTCAGTTAATTTGGTATATAACACATGGCTTTAGAAGCTTTACTAAAATCTCATTCCTACACTTCGTGGTCAGTACCCTGGCAATTTGAGAACTGGGGAAGCCAGTCCATCCCAATGGTGAACAGTGTGACTCAGCGTTCAAGGTAAGACCTCAAGCCAGCAATGCTTACCACTGTTAGGTACCCCAAATCTGGATGCCACACGTGCTTCTGACATCAGCGTCCAGATGCCGATTTTTGCCTGACTACCACGTTGAGAATCTTTCTCCCTGGAATGCCTTCACACTTTTCTTCTAGCTCCTTCTTGCCCATGCATCATTTCTTAGTCTATAAGTCCTATACAATATCTAATATGCTAATTCTTCTGTCACAAGCCTTATTATCCTAGGACCCTCAATAATTTAAAATGATCTCGTTCTATGGAAGTTTTTTTCCTATCATATAAATGCATTGACTTACTTTTATTTCTTACTGTAGCATCTATGCAGTGACTCTCTGTGCGTCATGTTTTTCAAATAGAAATGGAGGATAATAATGATAGTATCTGCATCCATGGCTTGCTGGTGTGATTAAATTAGTCAATGTATACAAGGTTAATACATGGCAGAACAGAAGTAGACACATAGTAAATGTTCCAAGAAGTTAGCAGCTATGATGATAATGTTTATTGTTATCATAGTAACCTGATAGAGTCTTAGTAAACATTTTGGGATGAATGACTAGGTAAAAATAAGTATGAGTGATTTGGAAATCCAGTCCTAAGCCCCAGACTGCCCAGAGGAACTGTCTCATCCTCATTAGGCTCATATTCAGTCTGGATTGCCTCTTATTGTTAGGTCCACGTAAGAATCTCCAAGCCTGTTAGATAAAATCAGATAAAGTTAACAAGGAGAGAGCCAAAGACAGCGAACTCTTCTCAGAAGGAAAGGAGCCTCACTGCTCAATTATAATACTGGTGGTGTAAACCCAGGAGACTTGGAATCTCTTGGAATTTTTTAAAAGAGGGGTTGGTCAGGCCAGGTATGGTAGCTCATGCCTGTAATCCTAGTACTTTGGCTGAGGTGGGAAAGATCACCTGAAGCCAGGAGTTCAAGACCAGCCTGGGCAATACAATGAAACCCCCATGTTTACACAATTTTCTTTGTTAATTATATGGTTGTGGTGGTGCAGTCTGTAGTGCTAGTTACCTGGAGGCTGAGGGGCAAGGATCACTTGAGCCCAGAAGTTTGAGTTTGCAGTGAGCTATGATCATGCCACTGCACTCCAGCCTGGGCAACAGAGAGCGACTCTGTCTCAAAAAGAAAAAAAAAGGGGGTTTTAAAGGGCTGATCATAACACAATCACCGCTGATTTGTTTCATTTGTATGATATTATTTGGCTATTTGGTTCTGTTGACTTTTCCTATGTTATTCTATGCTGCACGTTATCTCTTTCTCAGAAAAAGGGAATAAACTCATAGAAGGAACTCATAATTCGCATTCTCTTTTTTCCATTCTTTCAGAGGACACAAGAGATCACTGACTCTTAAGCTTTGGCGACTGTATCACTGGAGGACTTTACTATAAATTCAGATTACAGAGACCACCCCAGGCTTCCAGACAGTGTTCCTGTCCAGAAATATGCCTTTCAAGAAGACTCAAGGTTCTCTAAAGCAGGCATCCTCTGGTCCTCATATTTAGAAACACTGTTTTCCATAGACATTTAGAAATATGTAGATGCCATTTAACTGAAGCATTAAGTTTTATTGCCATTATACCTTCATTACAATACATTCCATCCACTGACTATTGAACACTTAGGGTGCGCAGTAAAGATACAGCAGTTAAAAAAAATAGTTTCTTCTCTCATGGAGCTTAAATTCTAGGGTATAGAAAATTAATAAACAAATACACGTGTGCATATATAATAAATTAACCTTAGCTTCAACTTTTTTACTTTAGGAACTTTTTGATTTTTTTAAACTTTTGACTCTTTTATTCTAACACTTGGCTTAAAACATAGACACTTTATATGGCTGTTCCATAATATTTTCTTTCTTTATATCTGTATAAGCTTTTTTCCATCTTTAATTTTGTTTTTACTTTTCTAAACTTTTCTATTAGAAATGAATGCACATTAGTGCACACAAAGTCAGGATCATTGCAACAGTGTTAGGTGACAGTAATTTCTCAGGACCATTATTATTTTATGGGACCACCTTCATCTATGTGGTCCATCGTTGACCAGAGCATCACTTATGGAGCATGATTCTGTGTGTGTGTGTGTGTGTGTGTGTGTGTGTGTGCATATGTATACATACATACATAGGCATTATATGTATGGAATATATATATGGAGATAAATTATTTAGAGAAAAATAAAGTAAGTGACAGAAGAGAAAGTGATTGCTAATGTAGAGTGACTGGGAGATCTTTTCAAAAGGGGGCGTTTGAAGGTACATTTCAGCTAAAAGAATGAATGAGCAGACCCCAGAGCTCTTGCAAGTGGCAATAAAAGCAAGTGTCATGGCCCTGAGGTGGGCACATTCATCAAGTGACAATGGAACATTCAGGAGCAGGTTCTTTGCATGCCTGCAGCATAAACAGGTCCCAAGGTGATGGAGGAACAAACAGAGAGGGCCAGGAACTAGCTTGGGCTTAACAGCAGTAGTCTGGCATTCACTCAGAGCAAGGCATGTTGAACAGGACCACTCAGGCTGCTGGGAGGAGAACACAGAGGAACTCCAAGAACCTGAAGGCACAATCTCAGTGCTCAGGAAGAGCTGTGCGAAAGCCACCAACAGCCTGGTCGCCTATCTGAAATCAGTCAAGGAGGGAAGTGCAATGCCAGGGACTCTAAGAGCTCCAGAGACACATCAGCAGGCATCAAGTGAGAATTCACAGCATCAAAAGCAACTGTTTAAGTTCAGCAGGGATATTTTAAGCCCCCATATTACATTGAAACTCCCCCATGCCGAGCTGCCCTTACCGTGGAGTAGATTCCACACTGATTACATGGCAGTCACAGGCAAGCATGTGAACAGACGGAGACAGCCACAGTGGGGTGGGCCTGACTTCCGGCTTCTTCTAACTGCAGCTGGTTTTATTTGGCCAACCTGTGCCCAATGAGCCATAAGGTCTGAGAGATGTGACCCAGAATTTTCTCGGTTTCCATTTTCTTCACCTCACTTTTTTCTCTTTCTTGCTTTTATTCCTCTTCCTCTAGTCTTTTCATGGACTCACTCATTGTTTTAAAAAAAATTATGCACACTCCTTTTGAAGAATCTAAGCAATGCTTTAAAAGTACCAAAAAACGTTATTTTTATTAAAAAGCTACCACATAGAAATAATCACCATTAGTATTAAGTAAATTGACAGAAGATTGTATAAATTTGGTGGGTTCAAATAACACAAATGTACTGCCCAATGGCCCTGCCAGACACAAGTAGGAAATGGGTCTCACTTGGCTAAAATCAATGAGAATCTAGGTGCCTTGGGGCTCCTTTTCTTTCTGGAGACTCTAGGAGTAAATCTGTTTCCTTGCACCTTCTAGCTTCTAGTGCTCTCCTGCATTCCTTGGCTTGTGACCCCTTTCTCCATTTTCAAAGTCAGCGACAGAGCATCTTTCTGGGACCCTGTTGCCATGGTCACATCTCTTTATCTAATCATGCTAAGGAAAGGTTCTCCACATAAGAGAACACATTTATTATTTTGGGTCCGCCCAGGCAATCCAGGATAATCTGTCTCCAGGTGCTTCACCTCAATCACAAAGTCACTTTTGTCATATAAGGTAACATGTTCACATATTCTAGGAATTAGGAAATCTTTGGGGGCAGGGTTTATTATTCTGCCTACCAGACAGATAGAGAAAACACTTTTATAAAAATGCAATATACTATTCTTGTTATTTTTAACAAGTGTTTAGTGTTACCTAATGAACAGATTTCAGAATTAATTATTGCAGAGACATCCCTCAGTCCTGCTGTGTGTGTTAAATGCTGGGTGTAATTATAGAAAGCTAAGAGGCTTAAATCAAGGGCCAAAAATCTGCACAGCAATGAAACAGGGTATTATGCAAAACCTATGTAGTGTTAAAATAAGCATAATGGGATATCCTTTATTTTGAAATATCAACTAATTAACTTAAACTGATACTCCCTTTTATCTGTAGACCTGATCGCCCCCATCCTAAGTTGTTAATCTAATCTAATTTCATCTTTTGAATTTCCAAAGTTTAAGCCCAATGGGACTAGAAAGAAGTCAGGACATATACAACACCAGGTGGCAGCCAACTCTTTCTGCCATTTCGCTGGCTTACTCCCTCCTGCCATGATGTGAGGAAGCCCCATCAGCCAGCAGTAAGATCTTCTGGAAGAGAATCAAAAACCCTACCAGCCAAGTCCCAGATGAACTTGTAACCAGAATCCAGCCAGGTTAATAAGAGGACACTTGGAACTTTCTAGACATCCCAGTGGTCTAGCCAACATCTTGTGTAACAGAAGAACTACCTGAGTTTGGCTTGTTATGAAGCAATTAAATAAAATGATGCTAAGATATTGGTGGAAACGAATCCTTTAATGAATGTAGAGGAACCGTGTCAGTGCTCAGGTCCAGTTTGATGTTGGTGTGGTGGATATGACCTCGCATCTGCTCATACCCTGATAATTTAAGGGGAGGCCACTAGAAAACCACATGGATTTAGGGGTACAGAAGACAGTAACTGAAATTCAGCCTACAGAACTTCAAAAGCAGAATATGGACACTATATTGCTTCCATCATTGTGTGCATTTGGCACCAAGGACAGCTCCTGGTGTGGCTGGCTCCCATTTAAAAATAACCTCTGAAGGTCATGCATGAGCTGTTTGGAAATGCCTGATAGACATGACCTGGGCCCCACAAGGATGTAACATTTTGGCTTGCTCTCTTAATGGTTCTGGAGTCTTTCTTAGACACTTCTCCAGGGATGAGTTTGAAGATGCTTCTGAGTGAAGAGAAAGTCACATTCATAAGTTTATTTGTAGTAACAGTTTAGCCACAGTTACCTACTGAAGTTCTAATTTCTAGGACTACTTTGGAGAAAAAGAAGATCTGAAGAGGGTGTCAGAGAGAAGGGCTCACCAATACCTCTATCAGTGTAACACGGGTGGCCAACAGGGTGGAGGACGTATGGAGGACATCACACAGAATCTTTTAGAACAACACATTGTCACAGGAATGTCAGCTTAAATTAAGCCTCTGTGCTCTACGCAGGTGGCCCCTGAGTTCTCTACAACCATCTGTGCCAGCCCCACCCTGTGGAGCCCTGACAGGCTGTGAACTCTCGTCTCACACAATGGGCTGGGACATTCCAACATTCAGTTGGTGTCACCTCCCTCAGGTCCCCTCCCACCTCTCTCAGGCTTCCAGAATTGTCTTGTGAGGCCCCAGGGTTTAACTGCTTGCTGCAGGAGGTCACCTTTCTGCCTGGGATACAAACTCAGGGCTTGAAGGGGCTGTATACTTTCCTCACTTGGGAATTTAACTCCTTTATGAGTTAAATCTGGGACAGAGTTGTTTACTACCAACTGGAGAACACAGGGTATAGGAGTGGCTGCTTTCCACGGGCTCCTTGGTGGGACACCTGCAGGCTGAGGTTGTTGCTGGCAGATTCTCACCTGCCTTCCTTTAGGGTGGGCAGGGCTGGGACTCTCAGAGCTACACCACGCCTGACTGATATAGAGCTATCTCATAAAGAGAGACCCCAAAGGGCCCCCATTCCCCAGCGATCTATTGTGGTTTTTAGAAGAGAAAATAAAAGATTGGTGACATCCAGTCCTGACATGCACAGCCTGACTCCCCAGAACTTCCATGTCCAATCTGGGTCTTAAGATCCTTTGGACTGCTTTCATCATAACCCTAGACTAGGTCCTGGGAACATTCCCAGGATAATGTGGCTCTGTTTTGGATTTCAGGTAGTGGTAGTGGATTTCAGCCTGTTGCTCATGGGCACAGCATGGCCTTGGGGAAGTGACATGGTTCTGCCCTGGAACAAGGTGTAGCTGTGGTCACTAGATCAGTGATTTTCAGCTGGTGTGCCATGAGAGAATCTTAGGAGTGCCGCAAAAAAATCTAAAGATCAATAATTAAATTTTTTTCAAAAGAAGTTAAAAACACAGAAGGTATATACTTTCTTTTGATCAACATAATTTAAGTGTGCTGTGGCAGTTTATAAGTTCAAGTGTCCTGTTGAGATTTTAAAAAGTTGAAAAACACTGCATGAGATGAATGAGCCTCATGTAAAAAACTATTAAGGTTTTGTGCAGCTAAAAATCTGAGCCAGTATCTGTATTAAAAAAAAAAAAAAGAAGAAGAAGCGAAGGCTGTTTTTCTGCTAGAATTTGCTGCCTTGTAAAATGCCATTTTCCCTGGGTAACAGTTGAATTGTAGTCACTTGTAGGAAATGTAAATTCTAACTGTGAATTTTCATAATTAGGTTGTGAAGTAAGTATAGCAAGATTAACTCACCCATTATAACTTTGGTTTTGGTTTTCAAATAGTTATAAAAATAGGCTTTTTCCTAAGAAGAGGCAAATGTGGTGGGAAATTCTTTGTGAAATTATGAAATAAATGTACACTGTATTGACATAAACAAAATTAAAATAAAATTGAATGAAAGAATGAGCTAGATGAGGGGCTCCCAGCAGAAGGGACAGGGCCCTGGCAGGACACAGGGTGGGGGGGTGGTGCAGACAGCTCCTGAGTATGGGAGGACAGGAAGCAACCCCCCGAACCCAAGGGTCTCAGGAACTCTCCATCCCCTGGTTCCCTGGCTGTGAGAGCTTCCAGGCTGGAGCAGATCGCAGATCCAGCCACTCCTGGGGTGGGTTAAGGGAGGAGAAAGAAAAGGAGAAAAGCCAAGTGTGCCTGTTATAATGCCGCAGTCACCTCCAGCCAGGTCCTGGTCCTCAGGTGTTGCAGCTCCCAGCCTCGGGGACATGGGCATTGAGACTCTCCAACTGTCATTCTTCAGCCAGCCTTCGGCAAGAATGAACAGGGTGCCCCAAAGCTCTGCATGCGCCTGAAAGAAGAACCACCAAACCTTCTCAACCACTTGCTGTCTCTTGTCGCCCCACCTTGGTACACCCAGACCCCACTCTCCAGCTCCCTCAACTTCTGAAACTCTGCCAATACACCCTGTGGGATCATGGTTGGTCTTGGCAAGATCCCTGTGTCCTCGGCTACCTCACTACAAAGGCCCCTTTACTTTTTGCCTCTGAGACCACTGCAACTTACAGCCCCTGGAAAAGGCAGCCATTTCCTCTCCATGTTCTCCAAACCCCCCACTAGCTTTGGGGAGGGAGAAGCTGGTACCTCTGTGTCCCTGAGAGCAACTCCAGACCACTTTCCTTTTCCCCTCTGCTGTTCTTTTTTGATTTTTAAAGGGGTTAAGCCTCCCTTTTTTTTTTCTCAGAAAAGGCAAAAGTGGTGGGCAATCTTTGTGAAAATTATAAAATAAATATACACTGTAATGGCACTGACAAAAACAAAGTAACCACCCACTACCACCACCCCTTGTCACAGTCCTCCTCCAGCGATCTGATGGATCTGATCAATCTGATGGGGGTCCAGGGCCACCCCAACCCCTCCACCATCTCCATTGCAAACCCTCTGCCTGCTCCCTGTCTCCCCTTTCTTTACAACACCCTTAGTTTACTGTCCCAGCTCCAAGAACTCTGTGATCCCCTCTTGACCTTTTGTTTTCCACTAGTCTGCAAGGGCCTTGCACTCTTGGGTAGAATTTAGACAGTCTAGAAACATGGGAAAGTTCTGAGATTGTGTATGTGGAAGGTTTGGTGGAATTGGGGGTGTTTGGATATGAAGGGGATAGAGCAAAGGACTCAAGGAGAGGGAGGGAGAAGACTGCATGCTGTTGGCCAGGGGACTGAGGTCTGCCTGCCTGAAATTAAGGGAGAATACCAGTAATAAACTCGAACAGCAACAGTAAAGAGTCCAGTGAAATCAGAATAACATTAGGGAGAGGCACAAGCGCTAATTCATCAATGAAGCATTCTCAGAGTATTTTAATCCCTGGGGCATCTTTTATCCCAGTGTTTTTCAACCTTTTTTTTTTTTAATCTCGCAGCACATTTGAACCTATAGTTAAACTTCCTCAGCACACTTGAATTATGTTGATAAAAAAAAAAAAAGTATGTTTCCTGTGCTTTGAACTTCTTTTGAAAATAATTTGACTAATAATCTTTGAAAAATTTCTGGGCCTACCTAAGATACTGTCACAGCACACTGGTTGAAAATCTCTGTTTTATCCACTCAACGTCTTGCATTTATTAATCACCTAGTGTGTTTTTAGGTACTGCACAAAATGAGCTGTAGTTCCTGCCATCCAGGTGACTAACATCTATCAGAAATAACAGATGAATGTCATTCATATTATAATAGAGGGATGTGCAGGGCCATGAAAAAAAAAAAAGGTCATCTAAGTCACACAGGGAGGTCAGGGGGAGGAGTCCTGGAGGAAGAGATGCTTTGGTTGAGTTTTGAGGGGACATAAGTGCACTGGACAGACCAAGCCTGCAGTGCTGGCCACATGTGCCTGGGCTCCAAGGGGAGCTGCCTCCTAATCCTACCAGCCCTTCTGGTATGAAGATTGTCTCACAGCAGCACCCAACCCCCAGCCCACCCCACTCACGGCAGTGGCAGAAGGCCAGCACACTTCAACAAAGCTCATCAGAAAACAGACACGGCCAACTGGATGAGGAGTCGAAAGAGCAATGATTCTAAAGAGTTTAAATTAACAAATGCAGAGAGATTGAGTCAACAGGGGAAGCTCCGAAGGAAAGGTGCGATGGAGGCTGGGCAGTGCCTCCCATCACCCTGGGAGAGCTACAGGAAGAGGAAACAGAATTGCAAACATCTGGGGGAGCCCATATGCCGGGAGGGAAACACAGTGGCTGTGCTGAGAGGAGCAGAGAGGTTACCAGAGAGACCCAGAGCCCAGGGGAGACACGGGACGAGAGGGCAACCAGAAGTTGTTACCCCGTTTTTCCAGCAGCAGTTCCCAAGTATCTTCACCCCCAAAACTCATTTTCCTAAGGTTTAAACCAACCCTGAAAGTATATTTCTGGATCTATGCCCAAGAAAAATTTTGCATATGTGCACAAAGAAACATGTACAATGATATTTATTGGGGAAAATTAAATAATATTCAGCAGAGTAATAATTAATTGTGATGTCTGTATATGTTAAGATTCGGAAAAGTGAACAAGTTTTCTAGATAGACATAGATATGTACATATGCATATAAATATGTACATAACATAATACACACATAGATCTTAAACTATACTGACACATTTAAAAACCAAATTTAAGGTATACATAACACCACCATTTATGTAAATTGAAAACAAGGATAGTATTGTTGCTTGTTCTGGGTATATGCTGTCCATAAAGTTCATGTGCAATTAAAAATAGAACACACTGTATATATATATACATGTAAGTATTCAAAAATAATTTGAAGGTCACAATGGAAATTCAATACAATACAATTCAATGCAGTAGTTGCCTGAAAAGATAATGGAATAATTTTGGGAGACGAAGTTTTTCTTAATTTTGTGAAGTTAAATTTGTCTTTTGATTTAATAAGAATGAAATCCAATGTGATTGACAGTCAAAATGATTAACTCATGTATATTTAATGTTGTTTTTTTTTTCAAATATTAAGAAGAAATGAACAGAGAAGATGAACAGGCAGGAGGATGCTGAGGTCAGACACAAGAGCGTGGATGTGAGCGGTGACAAAGAAAGAATCAGAGTGTGTCAGTGAAGTTTTCAAGGTGAGACTCAGTGAGTGTATTTGGCCCTCATCTTTCTGGCTGGTCATGCTGCTGATAACATAGACTATAAAACAGTGCAGTGGGGGAGAAAGAAGATGAACCTGGCTTTGGACATGTTGAGGGTGAAGTTTCCGTGTCTCATCCAAGTGGGTGACCTGTAGTAGGTACATCAAGGCTAGGGACATGGATAAGAGGTCATGTGCATCAAAGTTGCATTTGAAGCCATGTAACACTCGTGACCACAGGAGAGTAGATAGAGTGACAGGGACAGACGCCAGAGGATGGAACTTGGTGCTGAAAGTGGGCTGAAAAGTTTGCGGCATTACAGAAGCCCAGGAAAGTGAGCACATTAAGTCATATAACTTACGAGGAAAGTTGTAAAGAAACATGAATGTATATTATTTGATTTGGGGGTGCTGAACATGAGCTCCAAGGTCCCCCTCTTTGGTCAGTCTGAGCCAGTGGCCTCTACACCTCCCTCCTTTTTTGTGGCTACATAAAAGTATGTGTGGTTCAAGGACGCAGAATATCCACAAAGCAGTCACGTCGGCTGGGAGTGAAGGAGTTAAAGTGATGATCTCTCCTTGCGTCCAGTCCATCTGCTCTTCAGTTTGGGACATTTTTCATGAGCACGCTCTCCTTACTATAATTGCTGACATTGTTTTAAACATGCCTGTAATCCTAGCACTCTGGGAGGCCGAGGCGGGTGGATTTCTTGAGCTCAGGAGTTCCAGATCAGCCTGAGCAAGAGCAAGACCCTGTTTCTATTAAAAATACAAAAACTAGCTGGGCATTGTGGCTGGTCCCTGTGGTCCCAGCTATTCGGGAGGCTAAGACAAGAGAATCTCTTGAGCCCAAGAGTTTGAGGCTGCTGTGAGCTACGACATCACAGCACTCTACCCAGGGTAACAGAGTGAGACTCCATCTTAAAAAAAAAAAAAAAAAAAAAAAAAAGAAGTAGAAAAGAAAAGAAAAATAAATAAATAAATAAACATCTTCCTATGGGCTGGATTATGCCCTATTACAGCCCTAACCTTCAGTACCTCAGAAATGTGACCGTATTTAGAGACAGAGTCTTTAAAGGGGCCGTTATATTCAAATGAGGTCATTAGGGTGGGCCCTGATCCAATACAGCTGGGTCCTCTAAAGAAGAGGAAGAGACGCCAGGGTTGTGTGTGCATAGAGGAAGGGCCGTGTGAGGACACAGGGAAGTCAGCCGTCTGCAAGCCAAGGAGAGAGGCCTCTGGAGAAATCAAACTCGCTAACACCTTGATCTTGGACTTCTAGCTTCTAGAGCTGTGAGAAAATAAATTTCTGCTGTTTGAACTACCCAATCTGCGGCTTTTTTTTTTTTTTTTTTTTGATGGAGGCCTGAGCAAACCGACAGAAAGGATGCGGAATATCCACAGAGCAAAAGACCCGTCGGCTTGGCTGTAGGTGTTGTGAATGTGCCTGGGTGGGAGGTATAGAGTTGTAGCTCTGGTCACACTCCATCAAACCAAAGGGGGTGGAAATAGGAGACAAGGTCAGGAAGGTAACCAAGAAATAAGATCACATAGATCATTTTAAGGACATTTCTGATGAAGTGTTTTTAAAAGTTACAGTGTCTTCACACATCACGGGAAAAATACAAATACAAATAATCGGAGTTGGTTTTAAATGGAATCCATTCTCCTGTCTCTGCAGAAAAATGAACAGAAGGCAAATGACACAAGTCTGAAGTGCAGGCAGAGGAGCCCTGATGGTATCATGCCGGAGGCCATGCTGGTGTCTGAGCATGGATGACTTTGCCTGGTGACGGTTAGCTGAGGAGAGTTGAGAAAAGGAAATGGTGTGGAGGGCAGAGGACAGTCCTAGCCCAGGTCCTGGCCATGCCTTCGTGCCTCCTACCTCTGACTCATCAGCACCTCCTGTGAGTGCGGGCAGAGGACCCCCTGCCCCAGCACCATGCTTCAGCAGTCCACCAGGCTGGTCAGCACCAGGTGAGGAGTCCAGGGAGCCAAGTCCCCCGGGTCCCACGCACCGCCTGCTAGACAGACCATACCATTTTGTACCTGGAACCATGGAATTACATCCCCAAGTCCCAAGTCCACTTCCAGCATCTTTGCCTGTCTCATTCCAGTGCCTATCTTCAGGAGGGCCAAGGAGACTTTCAGTGTGCACCTCCCCAGGGGGGCGGATGCTGGAGCTTGGATGGGAAGCTGGGATGTCTACAGTTCATTAGCCGCATTGCCCAAGTAGGAGGGAGCCACAGTGAGAAGAGAAGGGAAGAAGCGGCCAGGTCTCAGACTCGGGGTATGCAGGGCTGGCATTCTGGTACTTTCTGTGCCTCTCAAACTTGAGAGCCCATGTCCTTATGAAGTAATGTTTGTAAAGGGAGGAGGACCAATGATATTTTATGTACCAGTGTGTGGCTTAATCTATCGCTTCTCATATTGGACATACGGGATGTGGACGTCCGTGTGTGCACTGCTGGAGGCAGCCTGTCCTGCATCCGGGCCTCCCTCCTCAGCCACAGATGGAAACCAAGCCCCGGTGAGGCTCCAACCTCATAATTTGTTTTCCCTTGATTTTAGATCATTGCAGCTAAATTGGTCATTACCTCTGTAAAGCATTAAACAGTCATGTTCGCAACCGTTTATGGATAAATACTGGGATTTGTGATATTTTCCCTTTGTTCACTACGGGAAAATGATGGATATGGTTTTGGTATTAATTCAATGATTTGGCATTTGTGTTCTTTTCTGTTTTTCCAGTATCCTGTCGAATCGCACTGCAACATCGTTTTTCCTTCCGATCCTAATACCGCAATGATTGTGTTTAAATAGAGACATCCATCTTCCTTCCGGTCAATTCCGAGGCCTTAGGACAGACTGTAACGCTGGGCATATCCTTTTCTTGGCTCTCAGGTTTGCAGTTTTATGTGTAGTGACTGAGCGTGGTCAGCAGATGGCAGTAAACATCTTGTAAGAACAAATAATTATTCAGGTTGAGTTAAAAATAAAGAGAAAAGAACGCATGAGAAGAAAAAAAAAATAATGCAAGACCTGTGGAGAAGCAAACTGCTACAAAATTCTGTCCTTCTTGCAGGACTGGTGAATGCACCCTTCTTTAAGGCTCCATGGGATGCTATTCCTCGTTTGGTTTTTTGTTGTTGTTGTTTGTTTTTTGCACCCCTTTCTGCCTACCTCTGCTCACTGGTGATCCAGGTTGGTGCTTGTAGATTGGAGGGTTCTGAGAAGGGAAGGTTGAGGTAGAGGTGGCTTGGAGCACAGAAGGTTGGCCTTGACTTTCAGCCCCCAACGAGGGGCCGGCCTGGCTATGTGGCACCCTGCCCTTCTGAATGTCCCCCTCTGACCTTGTCTCCGCTGCTGCCACTTGCTCGGTCCTCCCTGCTGCTCTGTATGCATGGAGCATCTTGGCCAGGGCTCTGGGCTCAAGAACCTGGCCCTCCTCCCAGGCAGCCCTGCCTGGCCCGGCATGTAAGGAAGAGACAGCTCATTTAACCTGTGTCCTCATCTCTGGGCTCATCTGGCGGTTGCCATGGCAACCCACAAGGCTCCTCAGGCTTTCTCACTGACTGACCAGGGCTGGAAAACCATTCTGGAATTGACAGAGCTATATTCTGGGAAAATTTAATGAAAGAGCTGCCTGACCTAGTTTTAATGCTGCACAAAGGAAATGGCAGGGATGTGAGGTCTTACGAAACGGAAGGGAATAGTGGCTCCCGGAATGAGGGGAAGACTTTGGAGGTGGAAGGGAGCTACAGCAAGGGCCTCAGCCTCTGTCATTTCCTTGTCTTCCACCGAGAAGAGCTCAACTCCAGAATGCAGGAATGTAGAATAATTCTTTTTTTTTTATTTTTAATTTTTTAAGAGACAGATCCTCTCTGTGTTGCCCAAGCTAATCTTGAATTCCTGACCTCTAAACAATCCTCCTGCCTCAGCTTCTCAAGTTTATGTAATAATAAAAAAAAGTAAGATTATTTGACTTTCTTAAGAGAGGGAAATAAAACAAAAAAGATGCATTTCTCATTGGAAAATGTGGGGGAAACATCCCTGATTATTTAGATCTAAAGTTCAGCTGAAGAACCCATATTGATTTTTCCAATTTCCAAAGGACACAGAGGCAGGCAGCCACTAGTAGACAGCCTCCAAGTATTCCCACCCTGGTGTTATCTCTTCCCCATCAGTATGGTGTGGATTTATTGCTTTTTAAAGTATGATTTGAATACTACAGAAATGATGATATGTCCCTCTTGAAATGAGGTATAAAAAGACTATTAGTTCTGTCTCAGGTTCTCTCTGACTCTGTCACTGGGATCACAAACTGTCATACCAGGAGGCCAGGCAGCCTGCAGAGAAGCCTCTCTGGCAAGGAACTGAGGCTGCCCCCAGCATGAGAGAAGACAGGAAGTGAACACTTCTGCCCCAGTTGAGCCTTCAGATGACCACAGCCCTGGCTGACAACCTCACAAGGGACCTGACACCAGTGGACACAGTGGAGGTATGCCCAGAGTTCTGATCCACAGAAACTTTCAGAAAATAAATGTGTTTTTTTTTCAAGCCACTATGTTTTAGGGGATTTTTTTGTGACACCAAAATAGATAATGAATACAACAATTTGGTTTTTTTTCCTCTTGCTACCATGATTTGCATTATTGTTATAGGAATATATTCTTAGAATCTATCTGGTTATATGTGATTCAGGACTTCATATTTATAGCTTACATCAGTAAGTGATATAAGGCAGGTTACCAAGTTTCTCTGAGCCTCGATTATTTCATTAATTTAAAATAATTACTTCTTAAAGATTATGTGGGCTAATATTTGTAAAGGTCTTAGAACAAACAAGCTAGAAAATGCTTAATATGTGTAAATTAGCTGTTATTATTATTGAATACAAATTAATCACATTTCTACACACCTATTTTCCTCTAAGTCTGTATCTATAATTTTCCTTCAGTGACTGATTCTCCCCAAAATCAGTAGAAACAGCTATGTTAGATTTATTTGAAGTTGAAGCTATGCAAAGAGGCCCACTTTGCTATAACTCTGAATTCTGTCTTAAAACCCCAATTAGATTTAAGCTCCACAGCCTTTGTCCAGAGGAGGGCAGAACTTGGATGCCCAGGAGGGCATAGAAGTTTCAGGTAGAGGCTTGGCAGACATTCCATAATTTTGAAGAACAAGTAAGACAAATACATGTATGTATATGGAGTGAAAGAAAGTGGAAGCCATAGGCCATAAGACCGTGTGATTAGCATGTCTTTGGAATGTGCATCTGTGCCTGTGTCCAGATGCAACCTGTGTACGTCGCCCCACCCCCTTGCCTGCTATGGTCCAAGGCGGAGATCACAGGGTAACCTCTGGGAGAGGTGGACAGTGAGGATGTGTGAAGTGAGTTCAGGGAAGAAAGCGCACTTACTCCGAGAAGCTGCAGGAGGCCTTTATCAACAAGCCAGCTCTACACTGGTCAAGACTGACATTAAAAGTAAATGCAATAAATGTAATGGATATATCTGCTTACTCTTTTTAAATTTTCTTTTATTTTTTAGAGAAGTAGCTCTGTCATTTAGGCTGGGATACAATGGCACAATCATACTACAGCCTCCAGCTCCTGGTCTTATGCTGTCCTCCAGCTTCAGCTTCATCAGTAGCTGAGAGTAACTGGAACTATAGGTATGTACCGCTGTGCCTGGCTAATTATTTTTTTATTTTAATTTTTTTTTTAGAGATAGGGTTTCCCTATGTTGTGCAGGCTGGTCTTGAACTCCTGGGCTCAAGTGATCCTCCTGCCTCAGCCTCCCAAGTAGCTGAGTATCTGCTCACTCTTGGTGCCACCTACAGTGTACATCCATGACAGAGACAATTTAGGGACATAACAAAGTTTTTTTTCTGTCAAGCTAATTAATCCTAATATATTGCGTATCAATTACAGGCCTCAAATTCAGGCTGCTGTTGGGAGTGGTATTTTGTCAATTTTAACTGAACACTTAAATGTATTAACTGAACAATTATAGACGGTATGGACTATTAAACTCATTTTGCATATGAAAGAAGTTATTGCCGTGTTATGACCACAGATGGCACTCAGGTCTTCTGACTCCCTCTGAGATCCCTTGGGTGCTTGAGAAACACTAGCCAAGTCCATGGGCTGGAATTTTGGAGACTCTGCAAGAGTCTCCCCTCCTAACACAGCATGACTCAGGGTGCAGTCTAGAGCTGCCACCTCCTCAACTGCATACAGGAAGACGGCTGAAGGGAGCAAGACTTCCAAGCTGCCGTGATCTCACCATCCTCCTTTGACTCGACTAAAACAATGATGTGAGATAGAGGAGGCACACACAAGTGGCAGCCAGGATCCGAGGCCCTGTGTGTTTTTATTGCTAAGCCCCACCACCACCCTGTTCTTCCCTGGACTTTCATTTACACACCAATAACAAGCACAGCTGCCCCAAGAGGCTCTTTGCCAAGGTTTCACATGAGACAATCCAGGCTCCTTGACTGTATCAAAGACATTTAGCTTGTCAGTTTGGATTTTTGCCTGAAGTTAGTGGGGACTCTGGAGATATTTAAGCCTGAAAGACTTTGAAAAACAATGGTTTGCTTGAAGAGAGACAAGAAAATAGTGAAAGAGATTCTCTCACTCCTTTTCTCTCTGCCCTCCGTCTTCCCTTCTCTCTGCGCTCTTCTCTCTCTTTCTCATCTCTTCCCCCCACTCTTGTCCCTCTCTCTAATATGAAATTAGCTTATATTTTTATATTTAAAAAAAGAAAATATTGAAAGAATAGGCAAGAGAAGAGTGAGAAGAAAAGAATAAAACAAAGGCAAGGGCACCACTGAACATCTCTTCAAGGTTATTGCTGCCTCATCATTAATGCCTTCTCTGTCACCTTCACCATGACCATCTGTTGACTGGATCCTTTGGGCCAGGCATTGCATTATGGGATGTGCACACATCATCTCCAATCACATGATCAGAGGTCAGAAATGAGTGGTCTAGGAAGGCAGGGCAAGTTCCCCAAGGCAGGCAGTGACCAAGTCACAGTGGTATTTTGTAAGCTCACATCATTCCTGTGGGTACCGGGTGGGATCCATAGGCATTGAAATGTACAGATCCTGATGTGTTGGGGGAAGGGCAACATCGAGAGATCTCACTAGATGTCCACTAGTGTATCATACATGTTTACGCAGACTTTGAGTGTATCTCTCTGCGCAAGAATGGACTCCCAAAA
Source organism: Loris lydekkerianus (assembly GCA_963574355.1). Lineage (NCBI taxonomy): Eukaryota > Metazoa > Chordata > Mammalia > Primates > Lorisidae > Loris > Loris lydekkerianus. The sequence continues at coordinate 7,629 of CAUYPK010087637.1, read as the reverse complement.
AAAGTGTTCACAATTCATGGAAGCCAATGAAATCCAGTCACCCTGAGAGTCAGAATCTTTCCTCCCTCACCAGCTGTCTCTTCTATTGAAGTCTTATAAGTCAGGCCAGTGGTAGCTTTCCCTGATCTCTCTCCAACTAATACCATCTCTAGAGAGGTTGGTGCGATTTGCAGATGGCTCTCCCCAAAACCTCACCCATCCCCAACAACCAAAAACCAAACAACCACAAAGTTCCCCTTGCTGGTTTTGTGCCTTTCCTTTCATCCTTAATGTGTTGGAAAGAGAAAAATAAATAAATGAAAGAACCTGATAGAATCTTTTCTCAACAAGTTAATTCATTCAGACATTGGCAGCCATTCATACATCATGATGAATTAATTTACCGAATTAATCAATCAATTTAGTCCAATAATCAGATCAAGCGATAACAGGCTCATTTGCTTTGACTTGACAAATTAGATGACTACAAAGATCAGATGATTAGATCATATTCATTAAACAGTCCCCCCCCCCCCCCGGCCTTTGCAAGGCACTGTGAGCTAAACTGAGGATGCTTGGGGTGTTGGGCTGGTGGCTAAGAGCTGCTCAGGATCCCAGCCGCAGCCTCAGCTCAGGTTTTAGAAATCTACAATTTCAGACACAAATACCAAATAACAATGAATAGCAATAAAAACAATTAGCATAATAAATTGGTGTGCTATTCATATTTTGTTATTAACATCAGTCACTTCCTTAAGGCAACTACTGCCTGTGTTTGTTTGCTAGGGCTGCTTTGACAAAGTCCTACAAAAACTAGATGGATTAAACCGGTGGTCCCACCCTTTTGACAGTAGGGACCTGTTTCATGGAAGAGAGTTTTTTCATGGACCAGAGTGGGGGCATCTGATAGGAGGCAGAGCTCAGGCAAGGTAACATGAGTTACGGGGAGCAGCTGTCGGTATAGATGAAACTGCTCACTCACCACTGCTCATCCCCTGCCATGTGGCCTGGTTCTTAACAGGCCATGTCCCAGTGCTAGTCCTTGCCTGGAGCTCGGTGACCACAGCCTTACACAAGTATTGTTTCACAGATCTGGAGATCAAAGATCTGGAGATGAAGGAAAGACGCCTGAGCACACCAGGAAAGAATCTTGTTGCAAACCTCTCTTCTGCCTTCTGGTAAGTTTTTGACTTGTAAGACTATAACTCTAGTTTAATCATGCCTGTGTCCAAATGTTCTCTTTATGTAAGGACATCGGTCACACTGTATCAAGGGTCCACTTTATGATCTCATCTAAACTAATTACATTTGCAATGACCCTGTTTCCAAATAAGATCCCCTTTTGAGGTAGTTGGGGTTAGAATCTCAACATACGAATTTTGCAGGAGACATATCCCAACACATAAACTGTCCATCAGTGGATTAAAAAAATAGTGAGAACACTTTTTTTTTTTAAACTCTCTCACCTTTTCCATTTCAAAAAAGAGACTCAGGCATAGTCAAGTCTCTATATAGTAGTCCCACCTTATCCGTGGGGTTTGCTTTCTGAGGTTTCATTTACCCTTGGTCAACTGTAGTCCAAAAATAGGTGAGTATGTACAATAAGATATTTAGAGAGAGAGACCACATTCACCTAATTTTATTACAGTGTATTTTTATAATTGTCCTATTATCTCTTACTGTGCCTAATTTATAAATTAAAGTTTATCAGAGATCTGTAGTCATAGGAAAAAGCATTCAGTAGTATAATATAAATAGGGGTCAGCACCATCTTCACACTTGTCATCCACTGTGGGTCTTGAAGTGTATCCCCCTCAGATAAGAGGTGAATGCTGTATTTTCCAAAAAGACTAATCAGTAATTAAATCAAAAGCAATTTTTTCTACACAAAAAACTTTGTAAGTCAACCAAGGAAAATAATCTTGATTATAAAATGGTTCCTCCTTCACATTTGCATAAAATTGGTTTTGCCTCTATTATCTTTCCAGGCCTAGCACATTTGGTTTTGTTCCTCCAGCTCACATGTGCATTAGGGTGAGAGGTTTTTTTCAGAATGCCTTCCACTTAAGACATCCTTGAAGCAACAAGTTATTTACTTTAGCCCACCTGTGTTGATTCAGGTGTCTGTGAAGTAACTGTGAGGAAGAGAACCAGTACTCTTGGGTAACCCAGAGAAACCTCAACTTAGATGTGTTGGGGAAATCTGAAAGAAGTCTCCCTGATACTAGTCTAGACTCACTGATCAGTCTCCAGAGCACATATTTAAAACCAAGCAAAGAGAATATGTTTATTCCTCTTTTATCTTGCAGTAAACACTAACAGGACATATTTTTAATTCTTCTTCATTTGTAATTAGCTGCAAATACCATGTGGTAGCAATATCATTTTCTGATAACTTAAGAATCCAAGATGCCCACCAAAGATTCTCACTATTTATATGAATCTTTAAAAGACAGATGTACCTTTACCATTTGGGAATATTATTTTAACAAAGGTTTGAAGATGTCTACAACTGTGAACATTTAATACCTAGTTTCTTAGGGGTGTAACATTTCAAAACAGGATTTAGAACAAAGATCTCATGAAATATTACCTGCCTAGCATCCTCAAAGTAAATCACTTGAAATGAAAAAAAAAAGTCTGTCTAGATATAAAAAACATCTTATAGAGCTGTGGGGACATCTTGTGGCCAATTTTATTAAAGATTAAAAAAGATACAGTTGGTTCTCTGCATCTGGGTGTTCCTCATTCTTGGATTCAACTAATCATGAATCAAAAACACTTTTAAAAAAATTTCATCTGTGCTGAACATGTGCAGACTTCTTTTTTACTGGGTGTCAAATGATCCTTCATTGAAACGTTTTCCCTCGTCCTTTTTAACTAGCTGGGGATTCCACAGCACCCCTGTGGATGTCATCTATGAAGTCACGAGGGTGGTGGCCTAGGACATTGCAGCCCACTGACTGGGCCATCCCCTGGATCTCTTTAATGGTTCCAAAGAGTTCTCTGGCTAAAGATCGGTGCTGCATCTGTCTGGCAATGCTGACAATCTCATTGAAAGTGATATTGCCATTGTCTTTAATGTTTTTCTGTTTCTTTCTGTCTCTCAGTGGTTCCTTGAGGGCTTTGATGATGAGGGCAGAGGCAGAGGGTACCACCTCAGTCTGGGCCTGTCAGTTCTGGATGGTCAGTTTCACTGTGATCCTCAGACCCTTCCAGTCACCAGTTGCCTTGGCGATGTCATCACCAACCATTTTTGGAGACAAACCCAGGGGGCTGATCTTGGTGGCCAGGGTGGATGTGGCACTGACTTCGCCACTGGTGCATCTCAGGTACACACCTTTGATCTCACTGGGGTTGAACTTAGGCAGCATGGTGGAGGTGGCTGGTGTTGTATCCAGATTCGGGAGGACCAAAGAAAGTTGCATCTTGGCCTCCTCTGAGCTGAAAGCCAAAGGCCATGTACAGATTTTTATTTTCCTTGTCATTATTTCCCAAACAACACAGTATAACAACTATTTACACAGCATCACATTGTTATTAGGTTTTGTAAATAATGTAGGGATGATTTAAATGGGTAATATCTTAGAAAATAAAGAAACAGCATTTTAAAAAAAAGTTTCCTAGGTGATCCTAATTTGCAGCCACCCAACGTTGAGAACACTGATCTAGGGCAAATTTATGGGTTCTAACAATAGAGATAAAATGACTACCATCATTTCATGGTAATTTTTTTCTGGATCATAAATCAAACACTGCCTGTTTACCAAATTCTAATCTTTTCATGTAGCTAAATAAATTACTTAACCACAGTTTCATGCACTATCAAAACAGATTTGTACTAAACATTTCCATGTTCTGAAAAAAAACAAAGTATATGGGTGAATGCGTGTAAGCTATATGCAAATACCACACCATTATACCATGGTGTAGCATTTTCATATTGTAAAATGGTATGGTGTTTGCATATGAAGGACTTGAGCATCTGTGGATTTTGTAGACCCATGGGGAGTCCTAGAATTAATCCCCCATGGGTAGTGAATGGATGACTGTATTTTGACTGAAGAAGTATAGTGAATGGTTATAGTGTATTAATAATTGTGCTATATTCAGACAGAATAAAGATAAAACATAAGCTGTCTTTGGAAGAAGCTTTTCAGGATAAAAAGAGACTGAACTATGTAATATAATCAGGCCTCATTTTGTTTATATATATGTAAGAAGTCCAAGAATCCTGTAAAAAAAAAAAAAGAAAGCAAAGTATAGATGTAATGAATACCTGTGACTTTTGCCTGTCATCCATGTTTCCCACATTCCTGAGTCCTGGCACCTCAGTTTTACTTTGGATGTCATCCCACCTGCCCTCTTGATCCACGTGTTGGGATAAGGCTGATGCTCAGTCTTCGTGGCTTCCAGACTCTTCTAGTCCCTGAGCAACTATTACAAGAACATTTACAGCTTTAAGTGTGTATATTAGAAAAGAAAAAAAACTTTTTATGTTTTGGTTTTGTTTTGAGACAGAGTCTCACTCTTTCACCCTGGATAGAGTGCCATGATGTCAGCATAGCTCACAGCAACCTCAAACTCCTGGGCTCAAGTGATTCTCTTATCTCAGCCTCCCCAGTAGCTAGGACTCTAGGCACCAGCCACAATGCCTGGCTGTTTTTTTCCTATTCTTAGTGGAAATGGGGGATTGTACTCTTGCTCAAGCTGGTCTCCAACTCCTGAGCTCAGGCAATCTACCTGCCTTAGCTTCCTAGAGTGCTAATAGGCATGAGCCATCACACCCAGCCAGTAAAAAACTTTATCAGTTATTTTTCATCTTAGGTTGTAGGAAAAAATGAATTCAAACCACATTAAGTGGTAGAAAAAAATAACAAAGATAAAGACAGAAATCAACACAATAGGAAACAAAGAAAACAATTGATAGGATCCAAAATTATCCTTTTGAAAAGAATAATTGAATTGACAAGCCCCTAGTAAAACCAATCACCCACATACAAAATATCTATCATTAAGAATCAAAGAGGGAATATCAGTACAGATCCAACAGACATTACAAGGCAGGTTAGCTCAGCTGGTTAGAGTATGTTGCTAATAATAAGGATAATAAAAAAATATATTGCAGACAACTATATGGCAATGAATTCATTAACTGAAATAAAATGACAAATTTCAAAATGGACACAGGAAGAAATATTAAATCAGAATAGCCCTGTATCTATTAAAGAAATTTATTTTATAATAATTAGTATTTCCATAAAGGAGATTACAGTCCTAGATATTTTCATATAGTGAATTCTACCAAATACTTAAATGAGAAAAAACATCAATCTTAAAAGAGGTCTCATAAAATAGGAGAGGGAATACTTCCCAACTCATTTTATGAGGCCAGTATTACCCTGATACCCAACTGATTAGAAAAGAAAATTGCAGAAAGTATTTCTCAGGAACATAGATGCAAAGGTTATTAACAATATTAGAAAATCAAATCCAGAGTATATAAAAAGGATGTTACATTATGATCAAGTAGAGTTTTAGGAATGCAAAGTTGATTGAAGAGTAGAAAATCACTTACAGAGTTCACCACACTGACCGAATGATAAAGGAAAACAACACATTATCTCTCAATATAGGCACAGAACACATTTAACCACGTTCAATATTATTCATAATAAAAACTCATAAATAGAAGCAAATTAAGAAGAGAAGCAAACTTCTTCAACCTCATAATGGGCCTCTACAAAGATCACCCTTTGCTAACATACATAATGAAATATTGAACCCTTACCTCCTACATTGAGCATATCTGCTCTCACCACTTCTATTTGCATTGTACTGGAGTTTAGAGCTACTAAACTAAGTCAAAACTAAATAAATAAATAATTGTAAAAGAGAAAGAAGGGAGGGAGGGAAGTTAGTGTGGAAAGAAAGAAGTAAAACCGTATTTTCATATGATGCAATGTTTATGTTGAAAATCCTAAGCAATCTGTAAGTGAATTTAACAAGGCCACAGGCTACATGGTCGAAATACAAAAAAAGTATTTGTTTTTCTGTATACTAGCAGGAGACAATTCAAAAATAAAATCTTAAGTATTCCATTTTCAACAGAGACAAGTATATAAAATACTTACAAAAATTTTAAAGCCTTGAAAGATCTTTATACCCGCAACTGCAAAGATTCCTCAGGGAAGTCAAAGAGGACATAAATAAACAGAGAGACATACACATGAGTTAGAAAACCAAGTAGTCATACCATGTGAATTCTTCCCAAATGGATTTCCAGCAAATTCCCAGAACACTTTTATTTACATATAAAATTTATATAGAAATGCCAAAGCACCTAGAATCACTAAAGCAATCTTTAAAAAATAAGAACAAGTTGAAAGGATTCAGTATCAAATTTTGAGACTTAAAATTAAGCCCAAGTACTCAAGACCAGTTGATGTTTTCATAGAGAGAGACAGTAAAAACAGAGCAGAGTTCAGAAATAGACCTGTGCATGTATATTCTATTAAGTTATGATGGATAAATGTATCTTGTACTCTAGCTTTAATTATATGTATACAAAAAAGATTATGTTTTTTGATATATATTAAAATTAAATACATGACTACACCTTTTAGGCAAAGGAAAAGAATGGAGGGAAAAAGAAGATTGTGGGGGAGCTCAGAGCTTTCCACAAGTAAGTGGAAAAGAAGAGATGCTATGTATTTGGTACATCATAGAAGCAATGCTGTGGCTAATGGGTATAAAAGCTCATTTCAAATGTAACTCAGCTGGAAGACAATAAAAGCTTGGATTCTTGCAATGCATCTCAAAGCTTAGCTCCACAAGAATGATCTAGCAAACTCACTGCACAATTTTTGTGTAGGTAACGTGCAGAAGGAAAAAAATGCAGAATTTTCAATTTAGATTACTAATGATAAACTATAAAGCATTTTTAAAAAGTGGTACACTCCTTAGTAGTATGTATACTAACAAAAATAATTATTAGCCTGAATTATCATAAGGTACGAAACATGTGTCTCTCATATTATTATCTAAATTGATCCTTTTTCTTTTTCTTTTTCTTTTCTTTTCTTTCTTCTTTTTTTTTCTGAATGCTTTCACAAAAAAGGCCATGGGCTTTGGTGTGGATTCAGGGAGGAAGGTCTTTCATGAAAATTTTATAATTGAAGCGTTTCTGTCATATTAAATTCTTTCTCTGTTGCAACACCTACTGATTCAGGATATTGGCTTCCTTGAGAGCAGTGGGCAATAGAATCAGTTTGGGCAATAACATTAATAATAATGTCATAACTTTGCCACTTTTGAAAGTGTTAATCTGTATTTTGAATGATAAAATGTACAACTGAAGTTGTAAAATCATGTCTAAGAAAATGGACCAAGAGTAGTGAATTGAGATGGAAATTCCAAGGCCTTTGTGTTCATTACTTCTTGTCTCGCTGGTTCTTTTTTTTTTTCTCTGTACTAAAAGCTGAACTTTTATTTTATTTTATTTATTCATTTTTTTTTTATTAAATCATAGCTGTGTACATTGATATGATCATGGGGCATCATACACTAGCTTCATAGACCGTTTGACACATTTTCATCACACTGGTCAACACAGCCTTCCTGGCATTCTCTCAGTTATTGTGCCAAGAC
>CAUYPK010087635.1:0-28564 GCA_963574355.1 Loris lydekkerianus | reverse complement strand
CTTAGCTGGCTAGCCCTTGTCTCTTTGATTTTCCTCCTAACTACAAGCATGAAAAGGCCTGAAATACGGCAGCCACCTGTGATGATGAGGCAAGAAGCATAAAGATAAAAGCCAACATACTGAAGATGGCAGAACAGAAAGGCATTGTCCCTGGGTCCTTAACTATAAATAGCTACACCTGCTTTAGACAGTCTACCCTCTGGATTTCTTGTTTTATAAGAAAAACTCCAATTTGCCTAATCCTGTTAAGTAGGACTTTTGTTTCTTATAGCTGAACATATTCTGATAAAAGTAATACATTTAAAAAAAAAACCAAAATGGAATCAAAGAAAGCACCAAAAATGTCCACTTCCTAAGTACAAAGGGGCTAAAAATAATGTAAGTTAAATAAAACAACCAAATTAGTAGAGAATATTTATTATACAAATACAAAAATCTATACATTCTTAGCTGATGATATATACTTGATTAAAAAGTCTTTTAATTTAGATACATGCATCATTTCCTTCATTGTGGTATCTCTACTTCTCAGATGAATTAGTCCATTTTCCAAAGTAGTTTCAGTAATCAAAACTGTGAAGAGAATACTCATTTCATCATACCTAAGAAAAAAGTAGTTAAACAAATGAGCACAGGCATAAATTGTAATCCCACATTACCAGCTTTAGCTACTTCAGAGTCCACTCTGCTCTCAAGAGTCATGAACTCAAGGTCAGGATTTCAGAGCTGGACCAAAAAAAAAAAAAAAAAAAAAAACACTTGACAAGTTTCTGAATCATATTCAAAAGAAAATTATCAGAGTTTCTAATTTATTGCAACAGCTGAAAGTCATAGAAGAAAATAAAATCTGAGAAATAAACACTGGTACCTCAACTGATCATTTGGGGTGATATGGATGAACCTCATAATAACTTCAGCATTTTGATATTTGGATGCAATTTAAGAACAATTATTTTAGACTAAACTCTCTTATAACAAACAATAAACATTTAGTGTACAAAAAATTATACCAAAGTCATGCTTCACTTATAATTTAGTATGCTGACTTAGTTTCTGGTTCAGCAATAACAGTATATCCACACTCATCCTTCTGCTTACCAAGTCACACTAACTCATTACCTTTTATTTTCTTTGCAGGACTCTATCAAAGCTCATTTAATTATCCATCTGCTTGCTTACTATTTTGTCCCAGTAGATGTAAATATCATAAGACCAGGGAATTTTTCTGTTTTGTTCAACACTAATCAAAGTGCATGAAACATAATTAAGTATGTAATAAATATTTGCATAAAAATAATCTGGGAAATAGATCCTTTATAATATAACTGTAACTTGATAATGTCCATATGAAGCAAAGGATAAGATTTTAGAACCTGAGAGGATTGTTAAGATCAAGCACCACCCCTTCCTTTTATATATGATAAAATCATTTGTTACTCTACTTCCATTTATAGAAAACTGTTTTTCTGTGAACATTATCTGGAAAGTGGATTTATTTATTTTATTTATTTATTTATTTATTTATTTAGAGACAGAGCCTCAAGCTGTCGCCCTGGGTAGGGTGCCATGGCATCACAGCTCACAGCAACCTCCAACTGCTGGGCTCAAATGATTCTCCTGCCTCCACCTCCCAAGTAGCTGGGACTACCAGTGCCTGCCACAACCTGCCAGTGGAAGGTGTATTTTCTGTGGCTCAATGGGTCGGGTGCCAGTCTCATATACCAAAGGTGGCAGGTTCAAACCCAGCCCCAGCCAAACTGCAACAAAAAATAGCTGGGTGTTGTGGTGGGTGCCTGTAGTCTCAGCTCCTCCAGAGGCTGAGGCAAGAGAATCACCTAAGCCCAGGAGTTGGAGGTTGCATGAGCTGTGTCGCCAAGGCACTCTATCGAGGGTGATAAAGTGAGACTCTGTCGCAAAAAAACAAACAGACAAAAAAAAGTTATCAAAGTACTGAAGAGCAAAGCATAAAGCCTCACAACTTTTCACCCAACAGATATGTATATGCAGCTCAACACAAAAAGCCAAAAATAGGCTTGGCGCCTGTGGCACAAACGGCTAAGGCGCCAACCACATACACCTGAGCTGGCAGGTTTGAATCCAGCCCAGGCATGCCAAACAACAATGATGGCTGCAACCAAAAAACAGCTGAGCATTGTGGTGGGCACCTGTAGTCCCAGCTACATGGGAGGCGGAGGCAGGAGTCTTGCTTGAGCCCAGGAATTGGAGGTTGCTGTGAGCTGTGATGCCACAGCACTCTACCCAGGACAGCAGCTTGAGGCTCTGTCTTAAAAAAAAAAAAAAAAAAAAAACTACCAAAATGAAGCCAAAGGAGGAAGACTTTATTAAAAAACAGAAGTTACTGAAATAGCAGAGTATAAACTAGAGTCAGGGAAGTCAAAATGAGGGGATAATTTTAATTATCCAGGTAAGAGATATCTGTGACCTTAACTTGGGGAGTGACAGTGAAGACAGAGATGGAGTTGAGGTCTATTTGGGGGGCAGACTGATGACATTTGGTGATGGATTGGACGTGGAGAGTAAGGAAGAGGAAGGAGTTAAGCATGATTGCTGGGGCAGTGCCTGTGGCTCAGTGAGTAGGGCGCCAGCCCCATACACCAAGGGTGGCGGGTTCAAACCCGGCCCTGGCCAAACTGCAACAACAAAAAAAAGCATGGCTGCTGGTTTCTGTTGTTGAGCAATTGGGTGAACAGAGGTTCCAGTCCCTGAGAAGATTAGTTCTCTCTTCCTCCAGGATAGAATTCTCTTCCACTCAGTCTCTGAACGAAGCTCAGTGCCAGTGGAAATGCATTCCACTCATGTTCCTTCAGTCCTGACTCACCAAATCATGCTATATACATAACTTTATCCCTGATAAATATTAGATAAACTGAGGTATACATAATTCATGACATTGAATCTTGAGATTGTACAGAGTATGTGCTCAAATACAGTTGCTGAATACTGTTCTCTGCTATATTAATTAACTAAGGGTACAAGGTACTGTAAAAGGGAAAGTGAGCATTCATTTAAAATCATATTTTATGTATATTTAGAAGAAATTTATTTCTGTTACCATAGATAAACTTACAATCAAAAAACTCTGAATGGGCTCAATGCCCATAGCTCAGTGGTTCGGGCGCTGGCCACATACACCAAGGCTGGCAGGTTCGAACCCAGCCAGGCCTGCTAAAACAATGACAACAACCAAAAAATAGCCGGGTGTTGTGGCGGGCGCCTGTAGTCCCAGCTGCTAGGGAGGCTGAGGCAAGAGAATCGCTTAAGCCCAAGAGTTTGAGGGTGCTGTGAGCTGTGATGCGACAGCACTCTAAGAAATTAAGAAATGAGACTCTGTCTCAAAACAAAACAAAACAAAAACTTTCCTTTTATTTTATTTTATTTTTTTGTGAGACACAGTCTTAAGCTGTCACCCTGAGGAGAGTGCCACGGCATCATAGCTCACTGCGACCTCCAACTCTTGGGCTCAAGCGAGCCTCTTGCCTCAGTTTTTTCTGTTTTTAGAAGAGACAGAGTCTCCTTCTTGCTTAGGCTGGTCAAAACCCCCCAACCTCAAGCAATCCACCTGTCTCGGCCTCCCAGAGTGCTAGGACTACAGGTGCGAATCACTGCAACCACCCTAAACACATTTTTTTAATGACAAGGAAAATGATTCTTACTTTGAATAAAGTTGTTCCAATGAGGATGATACAGTTTCCAAATAACCAGGCCACACAGAAATCCCATTTTCTAGTAATTCCTTAGATATCCCTTGACAAACCTGGAGAAAAATATAAACACTTCAAATATGAAAGAAATAAAAGTAATCCCCTGCAATTCCATTGCTAGGCATCTACCCAGATAAAAAATCATTTTATCATAAGGACATTTGCACTAGACTGTTTATCACAGTTCAATTTATAATCATCAAAATGTGGAAACAACCTAAATGCCCACCAACCCAGGAATGGATTAACGAGCTATTCCAAGTATACCATGGACTACTATTTGACTATTTAAAAAAAATGGAAACTTTTTACATCTTTTTTATTAATCTGGATTGAGTTGGAATGCATTCTTCTTAGTAAAGCATCACAAGAATGGAGAAGCAAGAGTCCAGTGTACTCAATTCTAACATGAAGGCAGTAGATGGGCTAATACAAGGTGGTGGGTGGGTAGGGGAATGAGCAAGTGGGGAGGAGGGGGGGGATGGGGGGTTTACAAGTGTGTAACACACCTCTTGGGGGAGGGACAAATTATAAGAGGGACTTTACCTAATAAATGCAACCAGTGTAACCTAATTCTTTGTACCTTCAATGAATCCCAAACAATAAAAAAAAAAGAAAGAACTAAAAGTAACTAGAGTGATTATCCTTTTTTTGTGAAGCTACAAATCACCATCTTCAAATACTAAAATGGATAATAGACCAATTAAAATAGGTATAAATTCCTTTAAATATGTGATATTAATGTTTTATATATATATATATATATATATATATATATATAAAATCACATATTATATATACATATGTAATTTACATATATTAAATATTTTTTAAAAATTGGGGTTCTTTGCAGTTTTTGGCCAAAGTTGGGTTTGAACCCACCACCTCTGGTATATGGGGCTGGTGCCTACTCCTTTGAGCCACAGGTGCCGCCCAAAATTTTATACTCCTCTGAAAATGAAAAATATTAAGCACTCCGAAGTTAAATACTAACTGCAAAAGTTCTGGGAGACATTTTTATACCAAACAGAATTTTTGTTATCGTCACCAGTCAAAATCATATAAAATCAAAGAAGATTCTATTCAGAAAAAAAAAAAAAAAATAGTAGGTCCAAAGGGCTCTGTTAACTCAAAACTCATCTGAGAAGTGAGACCTGAGCCCTAAAGTTATACTACCATTTCAGGAAGAGACTGAAAAGCCAGGACAGAAAGAAGTATGCAAAAAACCAAGCAATCCACCTGTCTAGAGCGGTATTCTAGAAGCCAGAAAATCTTTCAAGAGAATGACTAGTATCAGGAGAAGGCCGGAGACAAAAGCCTGACTGAAAATACAGAAGTATTAATGAATAAACGACACAGTAAACATTAGTGTTTTCTTAAAAAGCAATGGTGAAACAAAAAAAAAAAAGGCAAAATTTGAAACGCCTTAGCAACTTAGAACTATCGCTCTAGAGCAGCCTTTCTCAGGCTTTCTCAGCCTTGGCATTGCTGAATAGGATGTTTGGCAGCACCCCTGGCCTCCATCAAATGCCTACAGCATTCCCCACCCTTGTGACTGGCAGAAACATCTGCAGACATTACCAAATGGCCTGGCAAGGGAGGAGGGTATTGGAGACTGCTCCACCCTGAGAGGAAATGCAGAAATAAGCCATTATCTCTTATGTCCTGAGTTCACCTTTCCCACATTCCCAGACCTCTCCCCAGAAGCCAGGGTCAGGAAGCTGGAGGGACTCTCAAAAGTCTTTAAATCTTTTGAGTGTCCTCACTCAGGTCCTGGATAGGTCTGCGTCACTCAGACAGAAATGATGACTGCTGAAGATGTCTATGGAAAAGAAAACCCACCCCCAGGCTTTTCTCAAAAGTATTTGACAGAACAGATAGAAAAATCAAAATAAAATTATGGACTTAGAATATTTGCTTATATCAAGTTATCAAAAAATGAAATTACAAGTGGGCACACTTTAACAGCAGAATTCACTAAACTGTATTCAGCATCTTTAATATACTACACTTCAAAGTATCTATAATTAACTACAGTATTTATCCACAGGTTCATTATTTAATTAAAACATTTTAGAGAGCAAGTGAGTCAAAATCAAATTTTACATGGCAAGCTCCCAAGCTTACTTGGTGTAATGATTATGTGGGTTGAGCATCCCTATCCCCCAAATTCCAAATCCCAAAAGCTCCACAATCTGCAACTTTTTGAACTCAAAGGAAATTGCTCATTGGAACTTCAGATTTGGGGTTTTCAAATGAGAGAGTGTTCAATTACTACGTACTCTTCAAATATTCCAAAACACCCCAAATCAAAAATCCAGAATAATTTTGGTTCTAAGCGTTTTGGATAATAAACACTCAGCCTATAAAATCAGGACATTTAAACTCCTTTAACTCACCTGTCTCAGTTCCACTGTTGGGCCTCTTCCCACATCCAAAGCCACCTTAACAGGGGCTAGACAAGGGTGGAGTTTAAGTACCTAAGGCAATTAAAATGGGGAGGGGGAGAACAGGAAAAAGTACATTTTGTTTAAATATAACAAGTGTAACTCACATAGTTTATTTATTTTTTTAGAGACAGAGTCTCACTATGTCGCCCTCGGTAGAGTTGCCGTGGCATTATAGCTCACAGCAACTGCAAACTCTTGGGCTCAAGCAATTCTCTTGCTTCAGCCTCCCAAGTAGCTGGGACTACGGGCACCCACCACAATGCCTGGCTATTTTTTTGTTGTAGTTGTCACTGTTGTTTAGCAGGCCTGGGCCAGTTTGAACCCGCCAGCCCCAGCATATGCAGCCGGCGCCCTACTGAGCTATAGGCGCTGGGCCCCAAACAGTATCTTAAATAGTCAAAATATTCTGTATGAGAATGGAAGACTGCTGAGGTCATAGAACACCACATGACAGTGTAATCCCACTCTTCAAATTCATCCCTCCATCCACCCATTTGTCAATGGCTGTGCAATGCTGGAAGAGTTCTAGGTGCTAGAAGAAAAACTGCCATCCCTCCTGGCAGGGAGAAACAGATAATAAACTAAATAAATAAATAAATAAAATATATGAAGGTGGTAAGGGCTAAAAACGGGAGATGATGGGAAGTGCTGGCCAGGGGCAGGTTGGTAGAGAGCTGTCAGCAGTTGTAACTGGGGTTATTGGAGAAGGTCCTCTCCCCGAGGTGACCCTTGAGCAAAGGCTTGGAGGCAGGGAAAGACAAGGGATGACAGAGGAAGAGCATTTTGGGCAAAGTGGAGAACAAATGACAAGGCTCTGGGCTGGCAGTCTCTTTGGCATGTTCCAGAAACCGCCAGATCAGTGCTGCTAGGTGACTGAGTGAAGAGTAGTAGTAGCAGGTCAAAAAGGAAAGGGCTTCGGTCTTCTGAGTGAGATGAAGAGCTTCCAGGACAGAGAAGCAACAGGGCCACTCTGAGAGGACAGGCAGGGATGATGGTGGCTTAGTTTGGGTGCGAGCATTGGAGGAGGTAAGAAGTGGTCAGATGCAGGATATATTCTTATGTTAAAGTCAAGTGGAATTTGCTGATAGTTTGGATGAAGGTATAAGAAAAGGGCAGGACATGGGGGCTCACTCCTGTAATCTTAGCACTTCAGGAGGCTGAGGCAGGAGGATCATTTGCATCTAGGCATTCAAGACTAGCCTGAGCAATAGGAAAATTAAAAAGTTAACTGGGAGTGGTGGCACACTCCCACAGTCCCACCTACTCAGGAAGTTGAGGCATGGGGATCACTTGAGGAGAGTGCCACAAACTCATGGTACCCATTCTCAGCTGAGCACTAACAATTCAACATTACTTGTTAAAACTTTTGATTTGGGGCAGCTTCCTTTTAGATTCAAGGGGAGTATGAGTATTCCACACTCTTGCCACTTAAACCCCTACTCCTCCACATTTTAAACTAGTCTTCTTGCCTCCTAATTTCCTGAGAAAATACAGGGTGTGAATAAAACTTCCTGCAAAGGCCTACCAGCTCTAGGAAATCATTTATAACTACACCATCCCTTTTCTTACCTGCTATTTCAAATGAACTCTGTCTCTAGACAAATCCCCCAACTTGTGCTCTTGCCTGTCTCGACCCCTCCCATTTCCTCCAACAACTTGCTCTGTTAGTCATTCCTTTCCTCTCCTCTTGATTTTCTTTGAATGTTCATGCACTAAAACCAGCCTTTCCGTTGGCCCAGGCACCCATATCTAGCTGGTCAGTGGATCCCCTGTGATTAAGCAGAATGGGATCACAGAAGGTCCAGTGACCACCCATGAGGAATAAGACCAGGAGCCAGATCCCAGGGGCAGAGAGGTCAGTACTAATAGGTCTTGCTGGTCAGTCTCATGCCTACTCACCAGCAGTCAAGCTTTTGATACAAATGGAAGCCACTGATGGAAAGGCTCAAGGTTTCAGAATCAGAGAGAGAACTGTCAGCATGTGATCAAACAGAAATGAAGGATACCGTGTTCTATTCTGTGAGAAGCTATTATCCCTGTGGCCAGATTCCAAAAAAAACCAAACAATAAATACTTCTCACATGTGCTAAAAGAAATTATTCAGAGTTTACATTAGAAACCAACCACACTAACATAAAAAAAGGAATAGAAAGCATATTTTTTTGTTTCCCAAATCTATCTCTGAAATAGCAAAAGCACCTTTCTGTGAAGATTCTTCTTTCTTGTAAAGGAATTCTCTGTCAGCTGGAAGGAATCGTAGAGGTAAGCCAGCATGCCTCGGTCTAGATCCCCATTTATAGACAGAACACAGGGAACTACATTTTTCCGTCCATCTCGGCCCTTCACAGAAAAGTAGAACAAAAAGAAAGTATTCGGCACAACTCTTCCTTTAAAATGATATATTTTAGACTTACACAATCAGAATGCAAAGTATAATTTCATTTGTCAAAGCACCCACTCTCTGCCAGGCGTACGCGAGGCACACAAAGATGACGACGCATTCTCTGCTCTCTGGAGGTCCAGGGTTCAAATCACTGAGGCTCAACTGCCTCCTTACTAGATCACCCAGGAATTTTAAAATGTACTGGGTGCTTGGGCTTCACTCCCAGACATTCTGAACAACTAAAGTGGGACACAGGCATCACTATTTTTCCAACGCCTCCTAGGTGAGAATTGGTGTCTGAAAAGATAACACTCTTAAACAAAATGATCTGAAGATTAAAGTTCAGAAGAGCCTTTAGAAAAAAAAAAAATAGTATGCTTAGGGAACGGAGTTTGGAGTATTTTCTCAAATGGAAAGTTATTTACATTAAAAAACCCATTTTTTAGGGCAGTGCCTGTGGCTCAAAGGCCCCATATGCTGGAGGTGGCAGGTTCAAACCCAGCCCCCCCCCCCCAATCCATCTTTTAAAAATTTGCTTTTTCGGTTAAGGCATATATAAGGCATATATCTATTATGATATATTATAATTATAATAATATATCATAATAGTATATCTATCTATTATGATATACTTATGATATATATATAATTATCATAATATATCATAATAGATAATATAAATCAAGTATCGATAAGTGGATGTATTTCCCCTTTAAACTGATAAGGAAAGAATCATCTCAAATTTCTAAAAACTTTTAGTTTTAACATTTTTTAAAAGTTTTGTATATAAACAGTTCTACCTTCATCCTTTTGTAATAAAATATTGTTACTCATCTAGGTAACTGTAATTTTTTCATTTTATTTATTTATTTATTTTGAGACAGTCTCACTATGTTGCCCTCAGCATAGCGCCATGGCATCATAGCTCACAGCAACCTCTAATTCCTGGGCATAAGCGATTCTCTTGCCTCTGCCTCCCAAGCAGCTGGGACCACAGGTGTCTGTCACAATGCCCGACTATTTTTTGGTTGTAGTTGTCATTGTTGTTTGGCAGGCCTGGGCTGGATTTGAACCCACCAGCTCTGGTGTACGTGGCTGGTGCGCTCACCACTGAGGTACAAGTGCTGAGCCTATAATTTTTTTTTTTAATAATCAAAAAAGATTTTAAATCCTCAACTTCTATTAATTAATCCATCATCAAGCAGTCCTCACTAATACATGTATGCTCACATATTTTAAATGTATTTGAATTGCATTTGATACTTTAAACAAGATTAATGAGAATCTGCCCTCAAAAGGCAGTAAACTTGCTGGGTGTGGCAGCTCACACCTATAATCCTAGTGCTCTGGGAGGCTGAGGTGGGTGGACTGCTTGCACTCAGGAGTTTGGGGATGCCATCTCTACTAAAAAATAGAAAAAAAACTAGCCAAGTATAATGGCGGGCACCTGTAGTCCCAGCTACTAGGGAGGCTAAGGAAAGTGGATTGCTGTCAGCCAAGAGTTGGAGGTTGCTGTGAGCTGTGATGCCAAGGCACTCTACCCAGGGCAACAAAGTAAGAATTTTTCTCAAAAACAACAACCAAAAAAAAGGCAGTAAACTTTCTGATATCTGAGATTCTATTAGTCTATATTACAGAAGTGATATTTAGTAAGATAATTCTGAGGCAATGCAAGGTTTTGTGGTGCAATTAGAATTTTCTTTTTTCTGTGGAGACAGAGTCTCACTTTATTGTCCTCGGTAGAGTGCCATGGCATCACACTGCTCACAGTAATCTCCAACTCCTGGGCTTAGGCGATTCTCTTGCCTCAGTCTCCTTAGTAGCTGGAACTACAGGCGCCTGCCACAACACCCAGCTATTTTTTTGCGGCAGTTCGGCCACGACCGGGTTTGAACCCGCCACCCTTGGTATATGGGGCTGACGCCCTACCCACAGAGCCACAGGTGCCACCCACAATTTGAATTTTAAAAAATCTAAATCATCCAGGCACAGTGGCTCATACCTATAATCCTAGCACTCTAGGAGGCTGAGGCAGATGGATCACTTGAGCTCAGCTGACCAGCCTGAGCAAGATTTGAGTGCTATCTCTACCAAAAATAGAAAAATTAGCTGAGTGTTGTGGTGGGCACCTGTAGTCCCAGCTACTTGGGAGGCTGAAGCAAGAGGGGTTGAGGCCAAGAATTTGAGGTTGCTATGAGCTATGATGCCACAGTACTCTACCCAGGGTAACAGAGTGAGTGTCTCAAAGATAAATAAATAAATATTAAAAAGTCTAAATCTGAATCTTTAGATATTAAGAATGCTTTAATGTTTTCTAGTTATTTGAAAAGTGGGTATCTAAAAATATCAAGATATCCAATGACAACACTCCTTAGCTAGAATATCTGAATTCTCACATCATTAGGACAAATTTTTCCTATTTTAATTGTTCTTCAGACTTATCTGCTTCACTATTATCTAAAAATATATTTAAATGTTAACTATCAAATCAACTAAAAATATATATAAAATAGCCTAAAGAAACATTTAAAAACAGCATACTAAATGACAGAAATTCTATTTAATATTTTATAATATGTTTAAACTAATGATAAATAATTTTTGTAACTTCTGGAAAAAGAAGGGCAATAATTTCACAGAAGAGTAAAAATTCATTAGAGAATTTTTCATTAGTGAAAATTACCCTAATAAAGAACAAAATAAGCAATTAATAGTGCCATGATATAAAAATCATCTTTAAATCCCTAGCCATCAAGGTTGAACCGGTATTGATCTATTATAATTAAGCAATTAAATTTCATTTGCGAGCCAAATACCCCAAAAGGAAATGTGATGAGGGTAGAGTTATGGGAAAATGTTCATGAACAAACCTTTCAGTTTTCATTAGTTATCTTACATTTAATAATCAGTCTACATTATATACGAATTAGCATGTTTCCATGTTTTATTTTCAAGTTTCAGATACCTTTTTTCACTGTTAAGACTGCATTAGCTGCTAAATAGCACATAGAAACTCTATCTGCACCAGTAAAGAAAATCTAACCATTCAAAACTAGAACCACTCCAGATTGGTTTAGCACCATTCTACCCGTCCACATGCTTTCTAAAACTTTATAACTTCAAAAATTTTAGAAGGAAGCATCCCTTTTATAAAGGAATTCTATCCTTTGATTTCATATTTGAAAATTTTGTTTTACTTTATGGAATTAAAAAAAAAACACCTTTTCTTCTCTCTTGCCAGGGCTTGTACATCCAGCCTGGGAGGTCCAGGGCCAAACTTGTGACCAGTTGTGAGTACTAGAAAAGTGGGGAGGCCAAGTATTCAAGGCCAAGATTTCTAATTAACTTTCCTCCTTCCCTACATTCTGATGAGAGACCTAAAGAGGATGGAATGACAGTATGTTCAAAATCCAGTTCTATAGCCCTTCTTTCTTCTCCCAGGCAAATATCCATCAGGGATGTCTGATGGGGACTGGGGAACTAGTTACAGGAAGTCCGAGTACTTAAAAGAAATAAGTAAATATGCTTAGTGCCTATAGCTCAGTGGCTAGGGTGCTGGCCATACCCCAGGGCTGGTGGGTT
Source organism: Loris lydekkerianus (assembly GCA_963574355.1). Taxonomy (NCBI): domain Eukaryota; kingdom Metazoa; phylum Chordata; class Mammalia; order Primates; family Lorisidae; genus Loris; species Loris lydekkerianus. The sequence goes on along the minus strand of CAUYPK010087635.1, from coordinate 16,427 downwards.
CGAACCCCACTGTGGCCTGCCAAACAACGACAACTACAACAAAAAAAATAGCCAGGCATTGTGGCAGGTGCCTGCAGTCCCAGCTACTTGGGAGGCTGAGGTAAGAGAATGGCTTAAGCCCAAGATTTTGAGATTGCTGTGAGCTGTGATGCCACCCATGAATTTTAAAATGTACTGGGCACTTTACCAAGGGCAAAATAGTGAGACTCTGTCTTGGGAAAAAAAGAGAAATAAGTAAATACATTTAAGATACTGTGGGTCAGATTTCTTACTGCCAAAGAAAAAAATCATAAATATGGGAAGAGGAAAAGTTAGAATAAACCCATGGCATTCGACTAGAATTTGTAGATTTAGCACGAACTCCTTCCTAGATTTTAATAGATAACAGACACAGATAGAGAGGTAGGCAAGTGTGTAAATATATACTTATGTGACTGGGCAAGACAATGACTGGCTCATGCCAGTAATCCCTGCACTTTGGGAAGCTGAGGTGGCAGGATCAGCCTGGGCAACACAGGGAGACCCTGTCTCTATAAATAATAATAATAATGATAATAATAAAAGAAATTAGTCCCAGCTTCTCAGTATGCTGAGGTGGGATTATCTCTTGCGGCTGGGAGGTCAAGGTTGTGGTGGGCTATATTAGCACCACTGCACTCTAGCCTGTGGAACAGAACAGAGCCTCAAGCTGTCGCCCTGGGTAGAGTGCCGTGGCATCACAGCTCACAGCAACCTCCAACTCCTGGGCTCAAGTGATTCTCCTGCCTTCACCTCCCAAGTAGCTGGGACTACAGGCACCCACCACAATGCCCGGCTATTTTTTGGTTGCAGCCCTCATTGTTGTTTGGCGGGCCCAGGCTGGATGCAAACCCGCCAGCTCAGGTGTATGTGGCTGGCGCCTTAGCTGCTTGAGCCACAGGCACCAAGCAAAGAGCCTGTCTCTTAAGTAATTAAATAATAGGTAGATATATGTATTTATCATCTACAAGTATTTCTTCATTGTGTCTACTGAGAGGTCCCAGAAGCAATGATATCAAGTTCTAAGAAGTAAACCTCGTGGCAAGATCTCAGTTTTTAAATACTGAGCCTTGGTTCTCTTCTAATAGGAACCAAGGCTCTCTGGAGAAATGGCTAACTCCACAGCTAGGTCAAGAAAACACAAGATGATCCTGGAATAATCTGTCATGACAGAAAGTAAGGAAGTAAAGGTGGAGAGAATGATGGAGATACGTCAAAAGAACACTGGTCAAGCCCAGGACAATTTGAGCATCAAAATAATGAAGTAACACATTATAACCCTCTGAGAAAAACAGAAATCTGTGAATCCACACCAAAAATAAAAAAATACACAAACAGGGGAGAAGGAAAAGCTCTCTATGGTACACTGCTCACCAGTAAGTCTGGAAGGAATGATGAAATTAATTATTTATTTTTTAAATTAAAAAACAAACAAAAAAAAGGTTTTTTTTGTCATCCCCAGTAGAATGCCCTGGCATCATACCTCACAGCAACCTCAGACTCCTGGGCTCAAGCAATTCTCTTGCCTCAGCCTCTGGAGTAGCTGGGACTACAGGCACCCCCCACCATGACACCCGGCTATTTTTAGAGGCAGGGTCTCAATCTAGCTCACGCTGGTCTTGAACTTCCTGGTCTCAAACTCTTGAGCTCAGGCAATCCACCTGCCTTGGCCTCCCAAAGTGCTGGGATTACATGTGAGCCACCACATCTGGCCAGAATGATGAGATAATTAAGAAAATAAAAAGCACCACTATTTCGCAAACCACACAGTAATAACTGATTTGGGTAAGAATCATCAATGGGCCACAACAAATACATAAGTGAGGGGATGGTTATGTTAACAAGTTTGATGTAAGCTTTCCACATTGTATATCAAATCAGCACATTGAACCCTATAAATGCATTACTGTACATAGTTATGATTTAAAAAAAAACAGTTAAAAAAAAATCATCAATGGATGCTGCAACCAGCAAATCAAAATTTGGTGACAAAGAGGTTCTTTACATAGTCTTATAGTACCTGCTTACTATGCATTAATAAGTATAAAATATATGTTAGCTTTACATTGGAGAAACTTGATAGACACCATCTTGAACAGGTGATAAAAATAAGCATCACTAGTAACACCTCAATGCTGTCTGCCTCCTAATATGATGCACTGAGGGCAGCACCCTTTCTGGGTATTACTGGCAAAAATACATAAATCACACGGAAACATCAGACAAATCCAAAACAAGGGAAATTCTACAAAGTAACTAACCCGTACTCTTTAAAAATGTGAAGTTCTTGAGATATCATCTAACTCCAGTAAGATTAGCCCACATTAAAAAATCCCAAAACCAGAGAAGTTGGCGTGGATGTGGAGAAAAGGGAACACTTCTACACTACTGGTTGGAATACAAACTAATACGTTCCTTTTGGAAAGATGTTTGGAGAACACTTAGGGATCTAAAAATAGACCTGCCATTTGATCCTACAATTCCTCTACTAGGTATGTATCGAGAAGACCAAAAGTCAGATTATAACAAAGATATTTGTACCAGAATGTTTATTGCAGCCCAATACATAATTGCTAAGTCAGGGAAGAAGCCCAAGTGCCCATCGACTCATGAATGGATTAATAAATTGTGGGTAAATGTACACCATGGAATATTATGTAGCCTTAAAAAAGATGGAGATTTTGCCTCTTTCATGTTTACACGGATGGAACTGGAACATATTCTTCTTAGCAAAGTATCTCAAGAATGGAAGAAAAAGTATCCAATGTACTCAGCCCTACTATGAAACCAAGTTATAGCTTTCATATGAAAGCTATAACCCAATTAGAGCCCACCAATATAGGGTAAGGATATTGGAAGGGGAGGGGAGGGGGGGAAGATGGGTGGAGGGAGGATAATTGGTGGGACCACACCTATGGTGCATCTTACAAGGGTACGTGTGAAATTTACTAAATGTAGAATATAAATGTCTTAACACAATAACTAAGAAAATCCCATGAAGGCTATGTTAATCAGTTTGATGAAAATATTTCAAATTGCATATACCCCACAATTGCATTAATGTACACAGCTATGATTTAATTAAAAAAATGTCAAGGTCATGAAAGCCAAGGTAGGATAAAAGGAATCATTCATTTGAAAGAGACTAAGAAGGCCAGGTACAGAGGCTCACATTTGTAATCCCAGCACTCTGGGAGGCCAAGGCAGGTGGATCGCTTGAACTCATGAGTTAGAGACCAGCTTGAGCAAAAGTGAGACCCTGTCTCTACTAAAAACAGAAAAACTGAGGCAAGAGGATTTCTTGAGCACAAGAGTTGGGAGTTTGCTGTGAGCTATGATGACAAAGCATTCTACCCAGAGTGACAGCTTGAGACTTTGTCTCAAAAAAAAAAAGACTAAAGAGACATAATAACTACAGGAAATATATGATGCTGGATTGGATCCGGGACCTAGAAAGGGCATTACTGGGATAACTGGTTAAATGTGTAGGGTTCTATGGAATGAGTGGTTAAATAGTGGATTACTGTGAATTTCACTTTGATGGCTATATTGTGGTTATGCATATGAAAAATACATTGCACCAGAAAAATACATACTTAAATATTTAGGAACCATGGGATACCATGCTGCAACTTCAATGATTCAGAAATGATTACAGAGAACCTGGGTATAGAATACACAGGAGATCAAGGTAAGACATACCTGTAATTTAGACACATTTCCAGGATACATGCGTAAAAGTTCATGATCTCCTAGATTCCACAGGGTTTCTATTGGTTCTTTTCCCCAGGGAAAGTTGTAGTAAAGTTTGTTTCCTTTACGGCCCTCTTCATCCTCACAATCACTGCTGCTGAAGTTAGATGGACTCATAGCAAACTAGAAAAAAAAGTTGTTTGTCTTGTTAACATACTAAAATGTTAACTTAACCTCTAATCCCATAATTATCTCTACAAATTAAAGGTGCTTGAGATTTTTTTTAAAGAGGCAAGGTTTTTTTTTTTAATAATGATTTTTATTTATTTATTTATTTATTTATATTTATTTATTTATTTTGCAGTTTTTGGCTGAGGCTGGGCTCGAACTCACCACCTCTGGCATACGGGGCTGGCGCCCTACCCCTTTGAGCCACAGGCGCCACCGACGCAAGGTCTTATTATGCTGCCTAGGCTGGAGTGCAGTGGCTACTCACAGGCCCGATTGTGGGGCCTTTTTGCAGCCTTGAACTCCTGGGCTCAAGTAGTCCTCCTGCCTCAGCCTCCCTTCAAGTAGCTGGGGACTACAGGCACCCAGATGAAACTTAATTTTAATTTTTCTTTTTTTTCTTTTTTTGAGACAGAGTCTCATTATGTTGCCCTCGGTGGAGTGCCATGGTGTCACAGCTCACATTCAAACTCTTGGGTTTAACTTGGGCTTAAACTCTTGCCTCGGCCTCTCAAGTAGCTGGGACTATAGGCGCCCACCACAACTCCTGGCTATTTTTTTGTTGCAGTTGTTTAGTTGGCTGGGGCTGGGTTCGAACCCGCCACCCTCAGTGCATGTGGCTGGCACCATAACTACTGTGCTACGGGCGCCGAGCCGAAACCTAATTTTTAAAAAGTTAAAATTGGTTCAGCGCCCATAGCACAGTGGTTGTGGCGCCAGCCACATACACTGAGGGTGGTGGGTTTGAACCCAGCCCAGGCCAGCTAAGCAACAATGACAGTTGCAACAGAAATATAGCTAGGTTGGAGGGAGGGTGATGGGTTGGGCCACATCTATGGTGCATATTTTTATCTATAATGAAAAATAAATAAATAAATAAATAAATAAAAAAGAAATATAGCTAGGTGTTGTGACAGGCACCTGTAGTCCCAGCTACTTGGGAGGCTGAGGCAAGAGAATCGCTTAAGCCCAAGAATTTGAGGTTGCTGTGAGCTGTGATGACACAGTACTCTACCTTGGGTGACATAGTGAGACTGTCTCAAAATAAAATACATAAAAAGTTAAAATACGGAGTATGCTATTTTTTCAGTCTGAAAGAACTACAGAAAAACTACAGAAAAACTGCTGATGCTACCTAGCATTTTTGTGGACAATTAACAAGAGGGGAAATCAAACGTCAACTAAATGGGATAAAGAAAGTGTAATCTAGTCATCGTTCTTACCCTTCTATGAAGTGCTTGTTTACTTCATTTACTTTAGATGGATATTGGGAAGATTTGTAAGAGTTGGGAAAAGGCAGGACAACAGTAAGGCAAAAAACGTGCTTATTTCAACTCTTTTCAGCATATACTACAATTCATCAATTACAGAATCCTTTTGACTCACACAGAGAGTTCAGGGAGGTAGGCAGCAAAAGCTGAAGCTGTAACGGTAGGCAAGAATCAAACTCCATAGCAACCAGGAATACTAGGTGAGGGGTCTGAACTCTATTCTTGTACAGAAAAGCTTATCAACAAATACATTTGCACCCAACAAATACCTTTACCACAATAGCTTTGTTATCTGGAATAATGAAAATCATCACAAAGGACCTTTTACATGTATTTGTTGACTTATTATAGCTGTCTCTTATAAATAAAACATGTGTATCAAATAAAATTTCATTTATAATATAGACGCATTACCTTTGACACATTAAGACAATTTACCTATTAACTACTCAAAGGGAATTATTGTAGTACCTTTCTCCACCATAGGAGTCGATGACGTATCCAGAAATCAAGCCATTGGCTTGAAGTTCTCACAGAAGTAAACCACACCAGTGAAGCTTCAGTCTTCTCACCAACTCTTTAGATATCAAAAATATCAGAAAGTTAGCTTATTTCAAAATTATATGATCTATCCCAAAGTGGAAATTTCTGATTCTCGACTATTTAAATACAAGGCCAAATTATTTGCCACTTTTTGTACCTTTTAACACCATTAAGTATCTGCTTAGTGTCAGAAACAGGATGAAAACACACTCCAATCTGAGCAAGGCCGTAAGGTAGCTTCTTGTTCATCAGCTCCAGGCAATTTACATGGTGCTCCAAGGCACCTGTTGAGAGATAAATTAATCATTGTGTAAATCTATTCCATCAACCCAAATCATTTTTGTCAATTTATAGACAAATTAATAGTATAATGTTAATACAGCAGTATAAGTAGCATGGAGTTATAAAGACAGATCCTAACTGACTACCACTTAATTGTACAAAGTTTCCCCCAACATTTTAGTTTGAAGATTTTTAAATCTACAACAAAGTTGAAAGAATAATATATACCTAGCTACAATAAACACGTATATGTTCTTCGTCTAAATTCATTAGTTATCAACATTTTGCCACATTTTGTTCCCTCCCAAATACTTCAGCATGCATCACCTAAAAATAAAAATATTTGGCTCATGCCTATAATCCTAGAACTCTGGGAGGCTGAAGCAGGTGGACTGCCTGAGCTCAGGAGTTGGAGACCAGCCTGAGCCAGAGCAAAACCCTGTCTCTAAAAATAGCCAGGCATTGTGGCAGGTGTCTGTAGTCCCTCATCTAAAAATAAAAATATTTGGCTCACACCTGTAATCCTAGCACTCTAGGAGGCTGAGGCAGGTGGACTGCCTGAGCTCAGGAGTTGGAGACCAGCCTGAGCCAGAGCAAAACCCTGTCTCTAAAAATAGCCAGGCATTGTGGCGGGTGCCTGTAGTCCCAGCTACTTGAGAGGATGAGGCAAGAGAATCACTTAACTTTAAGGTTACTGGGAGCTGTGAAGCCACCGTACTCTACCAAGGGTGACAAAGTGAGATTCTGTCTCAAAAAAAAAAAAAAAAAAAAAAAAGCCGGATGTGGTGGCTCACATCTGTAATCCTAGCACTCTGGGAGGCCAAGGCGGGTAGACAGCTTGAGCTCATGAGCTCGAGACCAGTGTGAGCAAAAGTGAGACCCCTGTCTCTATTAAAAATAGAAGAAACTGAGGCAAGAGGATTACTTGATTCCTAGAGTTGGAGGTTGCTGTGAGCTATGATGACACCGTACTCTACCTAGGGCAACAGCTTAAGACTGTTTCAAAATAAATAAATAAATAAAAAATAAAAAAAATTCTTTGTATAGCACTATTAACCATTACAAAGCTAACCACAATACTATAATATCATCTGACATATGACTGGTTACACACACAATGTATATATATATATTTTTTTTTTTTTTTTTTTTTGAGAGAGAGGGTCTTTCTCTGCCGTCCAGGCTGGTTCTATGGCACAGTCATAGCTCACTGCACCCTTGAACTACTGGTTCAATGATCCTCCTGCCTCAGCCTTCCAAGGAGCTGGGACTACAGACATATACCACCATTCTCAGATATTTTTTTTATTAATTTATTTTTTTATTTTGGTAGAGATGTAGTCTCACTATGTTGCCCAGCTGGTTTTGAATTCCTGGCCTCAAGTTAAGATCTTCCTGCCTTGGTTTCCCAAAGTATTGCTGGGATTACAGGTGCAGGCTTCTGCATTTGATACTTTATCTGTTCCAATTTTCATCTAAAATATCACTTTTTACTGTTCTCCTTCTCCCCAACTACAGTTCATATACTCCATTTTGAATAGGTTCCTTTAATCTCTTCCAATCTAGAACATTTCTCCTAACTCCTTTCCCTTTAACTTTGCTTTTGGGACATGGACCTTTGATTTGAGTCTAGGCTGGTAAGATTTTATTTCACATTTGGGATGACTGATTGTTTCCATATGATTTAATAAGTTAATCATTTTGAGCAGGAATAGTTGACATGTATGTCCTACAGTATCATAACAGGAGGATCATAATAATATCAAATTACACCCCCCCTCCCCCTTTTTGAGAATCTTATTCGGTTGCCCTTGGTAGAGTGCCGTGTAGTTACAGCTCACAGCAACCTCAAACTCTTGGGCTCAAGTGATTCTTTTGCCTCAGCCTTCAGAGTAGCTGGGATTACAGGTGCACACTATAAGACCCGGCTATTTTTAGAGATAGGGTCTCCTTCTTGCTTAGGCTGGTCTCAAACTCCTGAGCTCAAGCAATCCACCTGCCTCGGCCTCTCAGAGTGCTGGGATTACAAGCATGAGCCATGGCACCAGCCCCAAATTATCCTGTTATTGATGAAATCTAATCTGATTACTTGGTTAAGGTAGTAAATATCCACTCCCTTACTATATCCAGTTTCTCAACAATCTTTCACCCAATAGAATACATTGATGATTCTTGCTTGAATCAATTATACCTGGGATTACAAAATAATAAAATGAAGATTTTTCTCATCTCTTTCAACATTGCATAGGTTCCATATAAACATAAGCTATCTCTACTTCTTCCCTACACCAGCCACTTACTCTTTTTTTTTTTTTTTAGAGACAGAGTCTCACTTTGTCACCCTCAGTGGAGTGCCATGGCGTCACAGCTCATAGTAACTTCATATTCTTGGGCTTAAGCGATTCTTTTGCCTCAGCTTCCTGAGTAGCTGGGACTGTAGGTGCCCACTATAATGCCCGGCTATTTTTTGGTTGGAGTTGTCATTGTTGTTTAGTAGGCCCTGGCTGGGCTTAAACCTGCCAGCCTTGGTGTATGTGGCTGGCATCCTACTCACTCAGCTACAAGCGCTGAGCTGGAAATACATATTTTTTTTAAAATCATGAGCTCATACTGATATTACCAGTTCAAATTTAACATTTTTACCCTTACCCTTTTTATTATTATTATTTTTTTTTTAGAGACAGAGTCTCACTTTATTGCCCTTAGTAAAGTGCCATGCCGTCACAGCTCACAGTAACTCCTGGGCCTAGCCAATTCTCTTGCCTCAGCCCTCCAAGTAGCTGGGACCACAGGCGCCCACCACAATGCCCAGCTATCTTTTGTTGCAGTTTGGCCAGGGCCGGGCTTAAAACCACCACCCTCGGCATATGGGGCTGATGCCCCACCCACTGAGTCACAGGTGACGCCCATTTTTAATATTTTTATCTCTTCTCATACAGTGAAGATTTTTTCTTATGACAGTAACCTTTTTTTTTTTCTTTTTGAGACAGAGTCTCACTTTGTGGCCCTCAATAGATTGCTGAGGCATCACAGCTCATAGCAACCTCAAACTCTTGGGCTCAAGCGATTCTCTTGCCTCAGCCTCCCCAATAGCTGGGACTACAGGCGCCTGCCACAATGTCCAGCTATTTTTTTAAAAACAGGATCTCACTCTTGCTCAGGCAGGTTTTGAACCCATGAGCTCAGACAATTCACCCTCCCAGAGTGCTAGGATTATAGGCATGAGCCACCACGCCAGCCAACAGTAACCTATTTTATTTATTCTACAATATACACAAAAATAGCTTCAGTTTATAACTCCAACAGTTCTACTTTGAATAAATCCGAGAAAAGTTCAAAATGTCTTTGTAGTTCTTTTGCACTTTGACTGCATCCCACTAAATGACAGCACTGTGTTCAAAAGTTACTTGATTTGAGTAGACTAGCTGTTAAGAAAAACTGATCCAAAAAATTTTAAGTCTGTTTAAAGACCTAAGAGAGCTACCAAGGCAGCAAGGAACTTGAAGGCCCAGGATTTTTCTTTTTTGAGAGAGTCTCACTCAGTTGCTGTGGGGTTGAGTGCTGTGTCCTCATAGCTCACGGCAACCTCAAACTCTTGGGCTCAAGTAAGTCTCATACCGCAGTCTCCCAAGCAGCTGGGACTGGCAACGCCCACCTAGTTTTTCTATTTTTAGTAGAAACAGGGGTCTCACTCTTGCTCAGGCTGCTCTCAAACTCCCGAGCTTAGGCTATCCACCTGACTCGGCTTCCCAGAGTGCTAGGATAATAGTCGTGAGCCACCTCGGCATGCCAAGGGCCCAGGATTTTGAGAGCAGGGAAGAGTGGAGAGGTTAACTCAACATTTCATAGTCCTTTTCCAACTCTTAAACTGAGAAGCTGAAATTCTAAGTGGAACCTTCTACCACATCACAGGCCTGGGAAATACAAAAAATTGTACTGAGACACCCAGTGTTTCATTTGGGACATTTAATGGCCTACAACGTAAGGGAATAGAGCCGATGTGAAAGACTAAAGCTCAGCCTCTCATCAGTCTAATTTGTGATTACATTAAGAAGGTATGACCCCACTATAGGTGCCTGCCAGAAGCCAAAGTAAATCCTCCCAGGAAGAAGAAACCACCAAATCCTCAATTTATCTCTACAACGTTTTATGCACAAATTATGTACACTATCAGTATAAAAGTTCAATGTCCAAAGCCCATAGATAGATACTACAAACAAGCTATTTTTGAGTTATTAGACACGGACCTTATACCGGGTGTGGTGGCGCATGCCTGTAATCCTGCCACTTGGGAGGCCAAAGTGGGTGGATTGCCTGAGCTCACAGGTTGACCAGCCTGAGCCAGAGCCAGACCTTGTCTCTAAAAATAGCCAGGCATTATGGCAGGTGCCTGTAGTCCCAGCTACTCCAACTCCAGAGGCTTGAGCCCAAGAGTTTGAGGTTGCTGTGAGCTATGATGCCACAGCGCACTACCAAGGGTGACGAGGTGAGACTCTATCTCAAAAAAAAAGAAGAAAAAGTAGACATGGACCATAAAACATTACTGTGTCCATTAATCACACATTAATGATTACTAATTTCCCCCATTTTTTCAGATAATGACAAGATGGGGAAAAGGTGAAAGCTCTAACATGTATAATAAAGTCACAGAAGAAAGAATGGCGCACTAACAGTATTTCAAGAAACAATGGCTGAGAATTTTAAAGTTATTTATAAATAAAGGCTACCACAACAGTTCAGATGTGGACTAAAGAGAGCAAAGATTTGCTCTAGAGAACCAAAGGATTTGAGAATTAGGTGGATTTAAGTTTCCTGAAGGTGAGAGAATGCCTAGCACATCAAAACACGCTGGAATAAATGGTATCTGAAACAGCTAAATCTTATTTTCAATGTCTGCACAACTAGGAAGATGGTGACTTTATTCCAAAATGATGGGGAAGAAAAGACTGATTTGTTTTGGGATATGGTAAATTAGGGGTGATTTAACTCTCTCAAAGTAAAGCCATCATGAAATAATTAAGATACTACAAATCAAAAGTGTCGCATTTATCATCCATTTGTTTTACTTCATTGAGGAAACCTTTAAACGCTACAATACAGGCACTAGTCCTCAGAATCAAGAACATTTAGGCTATTTTAAGTTACTTTACAGCACCAAAATGGCAAGGACAGTGTTTTGCAAAGACACTTGCAGCAAGTCTGTCCTGTAAATAACCTGAGTATTTCTCAGAATTTCTGCAATTGTGTTCACTTTATTTTTTCTGAGACGGTCTCACTTGGTCACCCTTGGTAGAGTGCGGGGGCATCTTAGCTCACAGGAACCTCAAACTCTTGGGTTCAAGCGATTCTCTGGGAGTACAGGAACCTACCACAGCACCCGGCTATTTTTTTAGAGACGGGGTCTCACTCTTTCTCAGGTTGGTCTCTAACTCCTGAGCTCAGGCAATCCACCTGTTTCAGCCTCCCAGATGCTGAGATTACAGGAGTGGGCCACCACACCCAGAAATTGTGTTGACTTATACAAATTACTGTGTATTCACTCAAGTATCAATCATAAAAGCTTGATTGGTCCTACTATTTGACAGACTCAAAAATTACCCATAGAAATCTTCAATGACCAGGTTGTAAATCAGTTTTAGTAAGAAAAATTGAGGAAGCATATCTTCCTTTTGCTGTAGAAAAATGAGCTCTTGATTAGTCAATCAATTATGTGCAAAATTGAAGAGTAATTGTGGAAGTATTTGTAAACATTTTGGTGACAATGAACAAATAGTTCAAACACAGGAATGAATTGAGGTCCTAGTTCTAGGGCCGCTCAACTGAACTGTATAATTATATGTATATGTATGTGGGCCCCATTCCTAAGTCCCAAAACCTTAAAGAATGAAGTCCTTTGGATAATTCTTGATTCTTTAAGGTACTGGTCCGTGGGCCAGTTTTCTCCAGGAGAAAGCACTGTTAATACTCGACTACTGCAAAAAAAAAAAAAAAAAATGAGAACCAGTTAACTCCTTTGCATGGGGAAAAAAGAACCAGTTGCAATCTCCCAAATTGAGCGTGAAATGAATGCCTTTCCACCGACACCTGTTTCGAAGTACGAAATCGTGAAGCATACCGTGAAGAAGTTTCTCCCGTAGATTCCCAGAAGTTTTTAATAAGTTCTCAAGAAAAGCTACAAGCTGTTCCTTACTCAGCTCTTTGTCTTGCAAGACTTCTCGTAGAGTTTCTACAGAAACTAACCTGAAGCCACTGTCCCTGGGCAGTGAACCGCCTGGTTCGTGGTGGAGGGAGTGCACAGGGAAGACCTGCTCCCTGAATACCACCACCGAGGACCACCATTCTGAGGCCAGGTTCTTCCGCAACTCTATGCCCAAGGGTCCGAAGCCAGGGTGATACCCGCTCAGAAGAGAATCTCGGCTAAGCTGCTGCTTGGTTCCATTTAGGAAACGCCTTCTCTGACAGATCTCTAACAGTTCCTTGCTCCCTTCTCCAGACTCCCGGGCTTCGCCTTTCGGCTCACTGCCCCGGGGGAGCCGAGCTTGCGATCGCAGGTGCCCTCCGCCGGAGCTACTGCTTTCCGTCAACTGCTCTGGCTGACCCCCATTTACTCGCCCGCCAAATCCAGACAGCAAACATCTGCATACTTTATGGCAGGCTTTGACGGGTGCACGAGAGCGCATATCCTTCGGGAGTTAAAGAGCACAAGTTCCCATTAGTTCGCTGATCCCAACAAACCGCCACAACCGCACCAGGAGTTGAAGCAGCGAGAGCGCAGGCGCGGCGGAAATGAGCGTGCACGCGAGCGGCGAGCCCCGCCCCGGAAGTGCATCACTGGGTTCCGGCCGTGACCGCCCTAGCTTAGCCAGCCCGCTACGGCCAACCTGGGGTCTAATAGCTTTTCTCTACTAGCGTCTCGTTCCTTCGCCGTACGCGGCTCCCGCTCATCTCCCACCAATTGCTTATCCTTTTTCCTCTTACACACCAATGTTACTTTCCATCTACCTTTTATCACCGTGCTGTAGCCACTGTTCGCTTTACCTTATCTGTTTGGCATGCCACCAGAATTATCAGAATAACGTGTTTGTCGAGTCACCATTTAAGTACACCTTCTCAACCTTAAATAGCAAGAAAATAAGTTTGGTACCGATTTCAAAGAATAGTTTTAGTGCTTTATGGTGGATCAACGACCCAGGCCTTTAAAACCCTAGGCGATGTTGCCGCCAGCAGGCCTAATCCCAGAGCGGTAGTTGAAGCTAAATCTCCCTTAGAACGGTGTGTGTGTAACGACAGGTTTAGGGTTAGTCACTCCATATACCGTACCGAAGGGGCAGTTCCCAGAAAGCAGCACCTACATCCCCCGGGAATGCATTAGGAACTAACAGTTGCCGGGGGCCCTGAGAACGTTTTTAACAAGCCCACATGGTGATGCAGGGAATCACTAACGCACAGACCCATATTTCTTCTAGCAGTTCATCAAAACATGCAATAGACACTTGTGTTGAGACCCATGATTACCTGGCAGACTTGCTAACTTTTACAATTTCCATCTAAACAGTAAGAAACCTTATTCAGATAGCAGAAAAGTGGTACTGCTAGACTGAAGAAAAACGGTTAATTCCATCATGATTCCTTGCACTAGCTTTTTTTGCGGGGTGGGGTGGGTGAAGTCTATGTCGCCCTCGGGGTAGTGCCATGACATACAGCTCACTGCAACCTCAAACTCTTGGGCTGAAGCTATTCTCTTGCCTCAGCCTGAGTAGCTGGGACTACAGGCACCCGCCACAACGCCCAGCTATTTTTTGGTTGCAGTTTTCACTGTTTAGCAGGCCCGGACCGAGATCGACCCCGCCAGCCCCGGCGTATGTGGCCGGCTCATTCAGTCAGGGGAGCCAAGCCATGCACCAGCTTCTTAAAAGTGGGTAGGGAGACCTCTAAAGATCTCACAGCCAGCAACACGCCTGTAATCCTAGCAGTCTGGGAGGTTATGGCAAGTGAATTGCTTTGAGTTCAGGAATTAAACACAGCCAGATCAAGAGCAAAAGACAGACGCAAAATAAAAAAAGCAAACCATGCATTGTGGCAGGTGCCTGTAGTCCCAGCTACTGGCGAGGCCTGAGGCAAGACGATGGCTTGAACTCAGGAGTTTTGAGGTTGCTGTGAGTTGTGACGCTACAGCACTTTACCCGGTCTCCAAAAAGAAAATAGCCTGAGAGGAATGTTACACTACATCACTAAGGAGGAGCGTCTTTGACAGTAACTTCACAATTGAGTTACTGGAATAAAGGAATGAAGTTTTTGGTTTTGGGTAGGGTGCTGTAGGACCACAGGAAGAAAATAACCTTAAATATGTGCAAAAATGTAAAAAGTCAAGCTAAAAAAGTGACAGTGTTGCTGGTAATTAATTACAAAAGTGGGTACTATCGCCAGGTATTATTCACACACCGGGGGGAAGAAATCTCTACGCAAATAAATAAAAGAGAAAATGGGGAGAAAATTCACATTTATTAAGACAACCACAGGCTCCACACAACAGACATGCTAAAAAGTGGACTGTCTTTTAAAACTTCAAAGGTAAATCTTTTCCACAGCCTCACAATCATTTGTTTACAAATTAAAAGGCCCACGTTTAGACATAACAGTAAAATATGTAATAAATGCTCCAGCCTACCCCCAAATCATCATGTAAAAACCATGAATTTGAATAACCATGCCCTTGGAAGCCATTCAGATTACTAGAGGCTTAGTTTCCAATGTATTGTATCACTCCTAGAATACCACTCCCCATACCAACTCCCATCCCTAAAATTTCTAATTTTATACTTTAGACGTAAGATATTAACATTAACGCCTCAGTTTATTATAATTTAAATCCCCTGAAACCTATTTTCTGGCAAAAAGCATATATATGAGGCTCTCTGGGAAGACACTCAGAACTATTACTGCAATGAAAGATTAAAGTTAGTGAGCCAAAGTTAAATCTAAAGCTATCCCCCTGGATCTAAGCTAGCATTAAAACAAAATTGAACCCCCTACCATGAAGACTTATATTGTATTCACTGTGCTTTTTGGTTAAGTTGCCTCCTGATTAACCAATAGTTTTAGTGAGGTTTTTTTTCTTGTGTTAGTATGAGTAGACCTTAGTTTGAAGACCTCTAAAATTCCCTGAAATTATTGGAAAGACATTCATGACTTCCAGTGTGACTAAAAAGCCCCAGGAAGCCTGTGAAGTAAAGTAACCTGTACTAACGACATTGTGCAAATTAAAACTTGGCTATCAGACATCTTGAGGAACTAAATTAATGTTTTGGCTTTATTCAATTTTTCAGTAATTCACAATATAGTCAAGAGCATCAAATAAATCTCTTGAACAAGTTAATTTGGAGCTTTTCAAATTATAAATTTTACAAAATTAACAGTCATCCATGTTTTCACACTACACAGTTGGGTTTTCTAAATCTATTTTACTATTTCTCATTTAACCATACTACTAAAATAAGGAACGAAATATTAAGTGACTCTCCTGATTTTAGGAGCTGACAAAGCTTATTTCAATTCTAGCAGTTAAATAGATTATTATTGTAAAAGGCTTGCTGGTTCCCCCCTCCCAAATTAAAGAATGGAAAGGAGCATTTAGTTTAATAATCAAAGACAAAAAAACCAAACCAGACCGTCTAGCAAAGTTTTACATGACATTATATATGTAAAATAAAGTACAATTTCCACTTAATTCAGTCTTCAAATATTTTTTATTGGAAGGCCATGCATTGCCTTCATTTATTGTATTTCAAATCACTGTACATTTACTTTTGTGAAAACACTGCCTGCATTTTCTAGTACAAAAAAAACCTAAAAATTGTTTTCAGGAATGTAGAGAAATATCCAACTTAAATAGCGAAAAAGTGCACCATAATTACTGCTGCACTGCAGTCATTTCTGCATTTTCCATGTTTCTTAAATAACTATCTTGTCTGGTAACACACAATATAAAGAGCAATTATGAAAAACAGACATTTACATATACTTCTAAAGTCTTATTGAGAATATCCTGTTGGCATTGGATAACCAATCATAGGTGCAGCTGCAGTAGCAGGATATGCATATGCCTGTTGGTTCATACCATTGTGCATATTGGGAACATTACTTCCATACTGCTGAGTGCTATCATAACCATTCTGGTAAGTCCCTGTTGGATTACCAGTCCTAAAACTGGTCTGTATACCAGCAGACACAAAATTACTCCCAAAGCTCCCATTGGTGTAATTTGCAGTACTGTAAACACCATTCTGAGTTTTTGCCCCAAAATCTCTCTTAAGCAGGCTAGAATAACCTCTGTCATAATTCTCCCTGTCTCTAAAGGTATTAAATCCACCCCTTTTGCCCGCAGAGTATCTG